>JAQFZJ010000946.1:0-14548 GCA_034695645.1 Folsomia fimetaria
AATAGGTTTCGAACTTATTCATGTGCATGACGTCATAGTCGTGTCCTTCCGGGTTGAGAGGCAATTCATTTGTCACCGATTTCATGTAAAGTCCCATTTGTTTATCAGCATGCATAGCATCTTCAGCCGTATGTGTGTTTGAAAATAGTAGCACAATCACTCTGCATTGGAGAGGTGATTTACTAAGTCGTGGTTGCACATCAGGAAGGAATTCTCCAATTTCCGTAGGATAGTCTGGGCTTTGTGTCTCAAGTTGTTTTGTGATTAATGATGAGATTTTATCGCTGGTATAGTGCTGGAGTTGAATTGGATGTTCTATATATTGTAGATCATGTTGAGATGGAGACTCCCAACTGTTGCCAATGGATATAATTAATATATGACAGTTTTCAAATCCATTAATATCTAGGGATAATGTGCTATTCACTTCTGGGAGAATGAAAGATATGATCATATAGATCAAACTAGTTAGAAAGATAAAGCTAAAACTATGTAATGTACAAGCTAGTTTAAATTCCATCTTGAAATTTCGCATATTGTCTGAACTTGATAATAAATAGCAATAACTAACGACTGGCATTGTATTGTATTGACCGCATTGTACCAGTTTCTTTCCTACGTGACAAAAAAATAACTTAAAAGTGATTAGATTTTAAACATCCATACAACGTGACGCAAATCAATACGATTATGTGATGGAACGATGTGAAGTTATGATATGTTAAGTTATCAGTCATCTAATAATTTATTTTAAAAGTCATTATATATATCATATACCATCGCTTTCTCCATTAATTGCGATTTCGAGCAACAACGAAACACGCTCATATTTTATTATACTTGAACACGGTATCAGGGCGCAGATAAAGTTTGTTAAATGTTTTGCACTAAATATCTTGTTGGTGGAATTTCCCAAGTTATAGAAAAAGCGACGACATATCTCTACTGATGGGGTTATCTAATTATTATTATATGCAATTGCATGGGTAATTAAATTTAGAATAACTGAAATCGATTTAACATTTGAATTTTTAACTTTATAGATATGCATTTTTAGCCCGGGCCCAGGGCTTATGTAATCCTCATGTCCGTCTGTCTGTCTGTCCGTCCGTCTAACGATTACGGCCGCAAAACTTATCCGATCGACTTGAAATTTGGCACACACTCAAAATTTCAAAATTGTCGCAGAAGGCTGAAATTTGGTATCGATATGCCTAATGGCTTCTGATACAAGATTCTAATATAAAATTTTCTCCGGAAGGACCCTATCGGGTTATCAACATCCGATTTTCGGAAATTGTCGTAGAAAGTTGAGATTTGGTACAAGGGTTCTAAGTGGTTTCTAATGAAATATTGTGAATGAAAAAAAACTTTCTCCAAAAAGACCCTAGTTGGGGTCATACGTACATACTCATACCGATTTCCTAAAATTGTCATAGTAAGCGGAAATCTCAAAGCGCAGAAGTCCCAAATGGTTTATAATACAGGAGTGTAAAATAAAACTTCAAAAATTTTATCCGTTGGAACCCTGTGAAGTTGTCCATACCGATTTTCAGAAAGTGTCCTGGAAGGATGCAATCTGCACAAAAATGTCACTGCCTGGGTCGGGCTATGCTTTCCACTGTAGGTTTTTTATGTCTGCAGAAGAATGATAGTCAATCAATTCTCGGAGTGAATTCATTTTGGAAATATGGTGAAGGCAATTCTAAGACGCATGGTCAATTAGATGATTTTCAATATGGAAAAGGAGCAGACAAGGATAGTGTACAAAATTGGGTAGTGCTCAAAATCATGTCAATTGCATAAATTCAAAATTGCCGCTACTGGATTATGAAAAAAAGACAGAGTTTGGCCGCCATTTGATAAACAAGGGAACTTCTGAGTACATTGAGTCCTTGTTGAAAACTAAGGAAGCCAACAATATCGCTGTGAATGTCAGCATTCAATTGCTAGAAGCAAATTCGGAGATAATTGTTCACGTGTATATGAACGAGAGAATGCGTGAATCAACAGCAAATGATGGTGGAGCAGTGACTTTGTTTATTTTATTGGGAACGCTTGTCGGTTTAGCGGGATTCTGTTTGGTACTGGAGTTTAGATTTTATAAAAAGCTTTTTTCAGTTGCCAAATTACGACTAAAGTGCGCTCATTGATTTAAAAGAATTTGTATATATTTGTCTGCACATTTACGAGAATTTTAACTAGTTTCAATAATTTCTTAACCTAAAAACTCTTCAGATCGAGGTATTATTTGCAATACAGGAAATTGGTTTATCACACCTTGTCAATCATAATCGGTTCAAACATTATAAATGATGTGCACCTATTATTAATCTTGGTGATGTACTTCGTAGATAAACATGTGTAAATGATGTCAATTATATCTTGCATTCTTTGTTTGAATAATAATTTGTGTAAATATGTTAATTAAAATTAATCTACTTGGAGCGTAATTAATCGACATATATTTAATTGATGCATACCTATGTTCAAAGCTCAATACAATTGCTGTGAATTATTTTGGTGTGGATTGTCTAAAACACATTAATCATAAAAAGATACGAGACAGCTCGTACACTTGTTTATTACACATTTCAAATTTATTTACCTAGGTAGTCATTTAGCTGGCATACAGACATGAAATTTCTCTTGCCGATGGTAGGTACGGACTGTAAATGAGATATTGATGAAAATATCAACCAATTATTATATACCTGTATAATTTACATACTAATACATCACATGTTATTTTCAATTGAGGTTATTTGCCGGATATTAGATCAGTATTACAGAAAAGTTTCAGTATATCGTTAAACTATTTAGCAAACGTGACGCACGTATTAGATTATCTTCAGTTTATGTACATTGCGATATTGCACGAAATTGCGTTATATTCAGTTTATGTACATCTTAACATCGTCAAGTCTTACATTCGTAGTAACCAAGCAACATTTACATTTAAATTATGGCGGACTAAAAAATTGAAATACATTTGGCAAAACAAACATTCTGACAAATTATATTTCAGGATGGAGTGTTTGGTTTCTATATTAGTATTATTTGTTGAATTCATCCTCACTTTTGGACACCACACAATACACAAAATACAACAAAATACATCGTGATAACACCGTTTCAACCCCAGATATCCTTAAGGAGGATTTAGATTGTGACACGCAAATTCTGAATCATGGCCTCGAATCTGAATTTTCAGCCAACAGCACTCCATAATATTCCCACCACAATATACATTACGCGCGACATATTTGAAATTGACAACCCTATTGTGAACACCACAAAATTTGCGGTTAACATTTCAAACGCAAGACAATCTATGCGACGAATTAGTTTGATGTATTCACCGTATATATTCCAACTGACGGAGGGGGACAGTTTCAACTCTGCTTGATTGATAATTGATAAGATTGGCAATCGATAATTCATGATTGATAATTTTGCAGTCGTACTTCGCGGAAACGAATTTTGCATTCATCCTACAAGATTGCTCATTGAGTTCGCGAGGTCACGGTGCAATATTTAAGAGGAGAGCACATCTTTCTCCTAGTTTTTTGCCCAGTATTCAGTCGAGCGGCTCGACTGAATACTGGGCAAAATACGAATACGGCTCGACTCGAGCCGTTGTAAATTTCGAAAATAATCATTATCGTCATTCGAAAATAATCTGGTTCATAGCGTAATGAATGTTGGAAGTGTAAAGGGCTTTACGACATTGGCTTTACGATATTTTTATGGTCATCAGCTTCTAACCTGTCAAATTGAAAGGCTCCTATGGTTTAAAATTTACATTATGCCGTTTAAATTAAGCCTGTTGAAAGCAACTATTGACCTGCCCGGTCTAAAGCCTTTCTATATATTTTGTTTCGTTGTGCGAATTTGGACAAAAGAACGGTAGAGTAGAGCAATAGTTTCCATTTACATAAACTTGCTTTTATTTAATAAACGGCAGCAATGCAGGGTGAACTAATACCACAAGAAAGCTAAATTCTTAGATTTTTAAATTCTTAAATTCTTAAATTCTTACATTTTTAAATTCTTCAACTTGCCCCATGTGTGTTTCAAGTTACCGCAGGTGTGTTTCATGTTGCCCATGTGTGTTTCAAGTTGCCCCAGGTGTGTTTCATGTCGCCCCAGGTGTGTTTCATGTTGCCCCAGGTGTGTTTCATGTTGCCCCAGGTGTGTTTCATGTCGCCCCAGGTGTGTTTCATGTTGCCCCGGGTGTGTTTCATGTTGCCCCGGGTGTGTTTCATGTTGCCCCGGGGGTTTCACATTGCCCCAAATTTTGCAAAATTTGAGAGGATGTTCCCTTAGACCCTAGAATGCTTATGCAAAAAACCGCATGTCGAAATTATTACTGGATCTTGAGTTATAGTGCCCGCGGACGGATAGACAGACAGACGGACTAACTAACTAATTGATCGCATGTAATACCTTGCGGTATTAAATAAATGCGCTCCTTCTTAATTTAACATCATTCCGAATTGAATGCAAATGGTCTACTAAAATACTCCTCTCTAACATGTATGATTTAAGATCAGAAAACTGCTGAGTCAATTCTCCTTGCCACGTATTTAAGTGACAATTGAGACACAACCCACAACTAACCAACCGGGCCTACAGGTTTGACTCTCAATGTCTTATCTCAAAGGTCCGGAGTTCGATTCCTCAAAAGCTACAAATTATGCAGCAAAAATTAGCGAACTGGTATGGCAATAAAAATCTCTGTTCGGTGCCGGCAGATAATCTGCATAGGATTGTCTGGCCAAATCCTAAGATAGTTTGCATATCTCCTTTCATTCTATCCTGTCCACCGTCCATTCCCCAATTTCCATAATTACTCCCTTTCCTCTTTAGTCTCTATCCTAGCAAATCTAACATGCCAGCCCTAACTACACCACTTTCAGGGTAGTTGTTGATGTTAGTATCTATCCCTGTCTTGGTATTGGAAACGATGTGTTCACATATCATATACCGCAGACGTTATTTTGCTGTACCTAAATTTGATGTTCCATGCTGAAATTTGCACGTGTAGCCTTGAACCAAGAATCACGGCAAAAAAACTTAACTTATTCCAGTCACACATGCATTGATTGAAACCAAAATTCGAATAGTTTATTAAAAATCAACTACATACTCTGTGTTTATCAGTCAATTATATATATTGCATACGGGATATGTTTCTGCAATCAATTAATCAATTAACAAGGACAGGTTTTTGAAGCATTTTTCAACTCCGAACAGTAATGAACCCATAATGCTATGTTGAAGTTTGTTCAAAATAATGACAACATCTAAAAACGAAAATAAAACTGTTGGGAACATTTGTATATCGTAGTTTTGAGTAGTTTGGAACAATCGCTTTTAGTTAACACAAGAACCAAGTGTATTATAACGTTCGAACTCACCAATATTTCATATTGATTTTTATCTTTAAATTACGAATCTGTACTTATTTCACCTTTGTCACTATTATGGTAGTGCATAATAAAGAAACTTAAAGTAGCTAATAGAAGAAAGGCGAAATTATCCAAGATAAAAATTGCTGGAGTGAAATGAACTGAAATGATGACAACGGGAATAATTTAATATGTTCACTGTGAAAATAAAGCTGTTTGTTTGTTGGATTAAAGAATACAATTCACGCATGCGAGATTACTAGTACATAACATGATTACATCACGTTGCTTCGTGTTACATGGAATTATAAAATCAGAGATATTCTCAAGTGTTCGTGTTCTTATTACAGGTTAACATTGCAATGCGATTGTAACGAGAAAGTATGAGTGGTTGATCATAAAATTGTTGTAACTCCAACCGCTCAACTCCACAATGATGGACGATAATATGCCATTGTTACGATATAGTGCATGAATTGCATGCTATTCCCATTTTTCGTATTATAAGGGTTGCATAATTCAGAAATGGTACATATGTATCAAAGATGGTAGAAGTGTCTGCGAAATGTAAGCAACGGCGGCCGTTAAAAGGCCCCTGCGTAAAATTTATGATTATAATTCTATTTGTTCTAGTCTTGCAAAATGAATGTTGGCAAGCTCATTATTATGGACATGGCAACAATTTTATATCTGGAAATAAAAGGGATGTTTAAATTCAAACCAAATTGTTTATCGTATGTATTTTTTTTTGTATACGTAACCACACCAGCACCCCGCCGAGGCAGGAAATACGCCGGGGGAGCGAGAAAAAACTCCAATGCAGACACTGGGAATTGAACCCAGAGCCTCTATTCAGCCCACTCAGGCAGACGCGTCCACTAAAGCGACAGCAAGACGTTTAGTCCCCTGCGCTACGTCACCCACCACGTATGTGTATGCAGTTCTTCCGTATTAGGAAGTTTACCCATTAGAACAAAAAGTTGCATGACAAATTTACATTTAACCGAAATTACCAATGGGTATTATTTAAAGTAATTTACTCCGACAAGCAAAATTGAGTTGATGTTGATACTAATACGTCGCAATCTTTGCAACTATTCTTGAAGGAGATAATGATTACTTCGGAAGTATCCGGTCTATTTCCTAAATCCAAAATTATGAAATTATAAGAAACTTAAATTTGTGAAAGTTTGTAAATTAAATTGGTCAATTTGCAAATTATTATGTAGTTTAATGTCACCTGTGCTGAACTAAATAATAATCATCAATGACACGTCTTTTCATATCCATCTTTGCTTTGCTTTGCTCCCTCATAAAAACTATTTGAGATCCACAATGTTTTTTTTGTTTCAAAGCATTTTTATTTTCGAAATCCTTTCTACAATTGCGTCCAACGTAATACATGATAACTCCTTGTCAATAACAGATTTGCTTAAAAACGAAGTCAATTGTGATACCCAAATTTTACACGATGGACTTGATTCCAAAAATTTTCAACCGGGGGAACTATATTATATTGCAACTACAATTTATTTCGGAGCCAAAATGTTTCCAAAAAGCAATACAAATGTGAACTACACCAACTTTATACTTGATAATTCAAAAGGGAGAACATCTTTGCGGAGAATTAGCTTGATATATTCGCCCACTATTTTCCAGTTGATGGAAGGCAACTTCAATTCCCATACATCGACACGGATTATCGTTTCTAAATATAGATACGTGCGTGAACAGAATTTGAAAGGTTATTTTACTACGGACATCAATGTATACGTACTTTTACTGGCACATTTCAACAAGGCAAAACTACTCGCATTCAAACAAATTGTACATGTTAAAGCGATGGAAAATTTTGCTGTAGTTGTTCATGGAACAGAAGTTTGTGTTCATCCCCAAGGATTGTTCATTGAGTTTTGGAGGCTACAGTGCAATGACAAAGGGGATGGAATATCGTTGGTTAATTTATTTACCAAATTTGGAACTAAGCCCTTGATGTGGACATACATTAGAAATCTTGGGGATGATGGTATAAAACTTGGGAATGCGAAAAAGGGCTTCGCCATTTTAGCGCCACTACCCATGCAGCTCATCAATCCATTTGACCGAGCGAATAATATTCTCATTTCTATGCATCAGGTTTTGGCGGATGCAGTTTTCAGGAAATCCAACGCGACCCTTGCCAACTACAAATTTGATAAGATCCTTTACAACAGTTTATCAAGCCAAGCGTACCCCGGGTTTTTCTTTGGTCAAATTAATATGCTTTGGCAAAACTCAGAAATCGTAACAACAGATTTTTACGGATTTCAATTTATAACTTGTTACACAGAAAAGTTTCTATCGTTTCAAATCTATGTTATGCCATTTACCCAAGAGTTGTGGGCGTGTATATTCTGTATTCTTCTGCTTTTGACCATCATCATGAAGATATATTTAAGATTTTCTGAGCCGTTAATCTCTTCAAAATTTTCTCCGTGGATTTTTATCACTGCCAATATTTTAGAAGACAGCGCTTCTGCGAATGCGTTGGAGAGCAAAACGTTTTTTCGATTTGTTTTTGGAAGTTGGATCCCTGTATCCGTAATTTTAACGAATTGTTACAACGGATTAATGATAACTGAATTTAACTCTCCATTGCCCGGAACACACCCGGAATAGTTTTCTGACTTAATTTGTGGACGGAAACCGGACTTGGCGATTTATCATTCTGAGGGGAATAAGGATAGACATAATATCGTGACGTGGTTGTCAGCCAATAAAATGTACGGATTCATAAAAGAATGGAGTAATAGATTCGCTTTTAACAAATTCACAAATGAAACTTTTACTGTCAATACATCAGAGAAATGTTTCAGTCTACTTTCGCCTGCTATCCAACTCCCTTCTTGGATAACTATGCGTCGTATAATCTACAAATTCGTTTCTCTTTTAGGTGATTCCTATCAAAATGTGATTACGGCGAATAATCTACAAAAAGAATTGAAAAATGGAAAATTATCCTCGGTAGGAATAACTCGAACAGAATCAATAGAAACGCTACTGCTCACATCATTCCTTAATTTAAAGTACGCGTTTGATCCTAAGGGTGTGACACCAGCGACGAATTTGTCTGCAATAGAAATTCACAGCTTAATAGAAAAGCAAGTTGTTAAATGTGGGAAGTCCGTGTTTACTACAGAAGTTCCTGAAATTAAGGCAAAGTTTGAATTTCTTAAAAAGTATTATTTGCATACACAGTTTCACAAGAGTAAAGAAATTGTGCATCAATTCCATTATGGATGGGTTTTTAAAAGAGCGGGTAGTTCAAAGGTGCCCAAATATTTTCAACTTCTTTTCGAAAGTGGAATATACTTAAGAATAATTGAAGAGATGAATGCAAGGAAATTTATGAATAGTCCTCCTGCGTTAAGTTGGATGGAGAGAATGTGTGGATCAAGAAGAACAGATGTTGGGATAGTGACTTTGTTTATTTTGTTGGGATCAATTTTTGGATTCGCGGGATTCTGCTTTGCGCTGGAATACTACCACTGTGTCGTCCTATTCATTCTACGGACTAAAAATAGGATCCCACACGAGTCACAGTAAACATAGGTATTTATAGATTAATTTGCTTACAAAAGTTGAAAAAATAATAACTTAACTTGAAATGGTTAAAATATTGATTGTAAAATATTGACGTTTTTCGATGAACAAATTTCGTTGTCTTCTTGCATGTACCCGTTTGCAATCTGTGTACAAGAAAAACATTCCGATTTCATGAGTTCCAGTTTACTCCCCTCCAACACACGCCATCAACATTGTCGTTTAAAAATATTTTTGTCGCCTAGCTAATCATGTCCTTCCATGTAGACCGACCCACATAGTGACTAAACATTTGCAGTTTTAATTAACGACCTGCTTACGTATGGTTGTTAATACGTGCAATGATTATGGATAGTATAATTGGGTGTAATCCATCTAACACAACTCAATCCAAAGCTATATATACAATTACTATGAATTACTATGAATTAACATGAATTTTCTCAGCTTTTAAGTAAATTTTACTTAAAAGTACTGTGACAGAGACGAAAATATAGTTGATTCGGAAATATTGGACGGCACTGACGTTCCTTGGGTTAATTGATTCAGTTAATTATATCGGCTACAAATAATTCCAACTTGGAAATAGGCGTAACCAAATTCTTAATTACGTTCAGGTATACGTGGCCGAACATGAATTTTTTGATTGCATATGGATTCCTAACCTCCCTATATCACAAACAATTTACCCGTGAAGCGCTTTGCAATTATGTATTTTCCCAATAGTGGAGTTGGACACGAAGTTTTTGGAATAATTTGTTCTCCAAGTAAATTGCATCGCAACTAATAATATTCTACCATTTTCTGGTCTGTATTGCAAAATAAGATATTACGAACTTCCTACATATTATATTTGATTTCGTTCCTATTTGGGCATTTGGGAAATGACCACGACTAGAAAAACACTTTGACATTCCAGAAATATTGTGTAACCCGCCATGGTTTCCTTGGTTCAAATCATTGCCATTTTAGAGATCTTCGCACCAATCACTTCACAGGGAGTTCATGATTACTCCCTTTCAATATCAGATTTCCTTAAAAACGAGGTAAATTGCGATATTCAAATTCTGCATGATGGCCTCGATTCTGAAAATTTCCAACCGGTAGCGCCTTATCATAGTCCAACCACAATATACTATGGATACGAAGTGTTGGCAACTGCTGCGAAGGTCGGTGTAAACTATACCAAATTTCAAATTGATCTTTCAAAAGGGAGAATATCGCTACATCGGATAAATTTGATATATTCTCCCATGATTTTTCAACTGGTGAATCCACCAGGTGCATTAGAAACCGAGTTTCTGTACAATCCAGATACATGGTTCTCATTTCAACGTCTCGTTACGTAATCCGGGATAGCTCGGGTGGACTGATCGAAACTCAAGCCAATGTCTACATGATTCTGCTAACAAATTTTAACCGGAATAGACTACTTGAATTTAAAACGATTTTCCATCCCAAAGCAATAGATAACTTTGCAGTAGTTATTCATGTAATCAGAGTTTGTTATCATCCGCAAGGATTGTTTATTGAGTTGTGGAGGTTAAAGTGCAAGAATAAAGAGGATGGCATGTCCATTGTTCATTTGATTATCCAGGCGCGAATTGAACCGCGCATTTTTACGTACGTTCGGGATTTGGTAGAAACAGTAATGCCAGTTGGCACCTCGAAGGGGTTTAATATTTTAGCCCCACTTCCCGCGCCATCAAACCCATTTGGTAGGTGGGGCAATCGTCATATTTCGATGCATCAGTATTTAGCGGATGTCGCCTTCAGGAAATCTAACGCCACATTGATCAACTATATCAATGATGAAAATACTTACAATAGTTTATCTAGCGGAACATACCAGCAATTTTTCTTCGGGCAAATTAATGTCGGTTGGTTAAGCTCCGAAGAGGTTATAACAGACTTTTATGGATATCAATTTCTCACCTGTTACACTGAAAAGTTTCTATCCTTTGAAATTTATATTATGCCGTTTAAGCAAGGATTGTGGGGAAGTCTTTTGGTTTTTCTGATACTATTATCCATAATGATGCAGATATACTTAAGAGTTTTTGAGTCGCTAATATCGTCAAAGTTTTCACCTTGGTTTTTTATAATCGGAAATATGTTTGAAGAAAGTAGACCAGTTCCTACCTCGTTGGAACGGAAGCATTTCTATCGATTTGTTTTTGGCAGTTGGATTCTGGTATCAGTAATTTTAACAAAGTGTTACAACGGATTAATGATGGCAGAATTTAACTCTCCGTTGCCTGGGACGCATCCGGAGACATTTACAGATTTGCTTTGCGGGCCCAAACCGAATATGAGAATTTATAATTCTGACGGGGAAGATAGAAATAATATCATGAAATGGCTTGAATTTAATAAAATGGACGACTTGGTGAGTGACTGGATTAATAGAAACTCGTTTTATGGTAACAAAACTATAACTTCCACGTCGAAAGCTTCTAAGGAATGCTTCAGTTTACTTTCTCCTCCTGTGGAAATGCTTCCCCAGATAAATATGCGCCGCATTAATTATAATCTTATATCTCTATTACAAAACTCCCAAAACAATATCATAATGGCGTATAAACTAGCAACAGTACACGGAATTAATTTCTCTTCGAATCGAAAAGAGTTAAAGGAAACGCTCCTGCTTACCTCGTTTCTTAATCCGAAGTATTCCATTGAACCCGACGGGGTGGATGTAGACACAAATTTGTCGGTAGCCGAAATTCAAATGTCAGTTGAAAAGCAAGTTGTTCGATGCGGAAAAACCGTGTTTATTGCAGAAGTTCCGGAAACTACGGCGAAGCATGCGTTTCTAAAGAAAAATTATTTGCAGATACAATTTTACAAGAGCAAAGAAATCATACATCAGTATCATTATGGATGGATCTTTACAAAAGCGGGTAGTTCAAGGGTGATAAAGAATTGTAAAATTCTTTTTGAAAGTGGAATGTACTTGAGAATAATTGAAGAGATGCTGGTCAGGGAATTTATGGGTGGTGTTCCTGCATTGAGTAGGGCTGAGAGAATGCATGGATCAAGCGGAAAGGATATTGGAATTGTAACCGTGTTTATTTTAGTGGGGACATTTTTTGGATTCGCCGGATTTTGTTTTATCCTAGAACGTATGTTTGTGAAAAACGTTTTTGCGGATGCCAACAAATGGGCGGAGAAAGAATTACAAAGTATTAATGTACGCCCACCGACTAAATAATTATAGTGTTAATTATGTTATTGTATTTGCAAAATATACACAGGAAATTGGTTTATGGCTAATCGTAATCGGTTTCAACATCATTGGCATCTTGACATGCATTGGAGACGTATGCCACGCTATAATCTCTATCGGAAAATATTTATGCGATTGGTAAATGTTTACGCAGTTATCTATCTGTATATAATGTGCCAGCGCCAGAAGCAACAATCAACCCCATCTACATACTTCCACTCTTCCCCACTAGATCGCCTGCCCAGTTAACCGGGTTGACAAGTAGCTGATAGATTTCTCTTCACTCTTAAAAATAACTATTGATTAGTTAATTTGTATTATGGTACCGCATTTCCAAATTCTTTTAGTGGAGTATATGTAAGATTAACTGAGGAGCATTCGTGCACGACAATTGAGTGATAGGGTTACATTAAGTAAAATATAGATTTGAGCAAAGATTTGACTTTTAACGCATCATTTAAGTTCATAGTTAATTAAGAACTGCAATGACGAAGTATTGTCCCACTTAACTTCTGAATGTGGATTGGTTTCACTTTATCTTCTAAAGCGTCCTCCTTGGTGGTATTTATTGTCTCGATTGATATTTTGAGTTGTGCTTGACATTGGGGTTGGAGGGTCCTCTTCGCGAGTCAGTTTCTGTGCAAATTAAATTATTTTAGACAAGTTTGCACCAGCGTTATTCTATTAAAAAACCGTGCGGTTAACTTTACCTTGTAAAAATATGTAATTCCTCCAAAGACCAGAACTGTGTAGGCAAGGAAACACAAAGAATATCGTAGCTATCATTCATGACCTTTCAGAACAACTGCAGAATTTAAGGGGATTTATGAGACAATAAGTGAAATGACATATGCATGCACCCTACATAGTTACTTTATGACAATTATGTGGTTGTACATATTTGCAAAGCCAAGGTTAAATATGGACAAAACTGTGTTTATGATTGTGTGCAAGCCTAGTACGAGAAAAAAGGTTGGTAATATTGAGCTTCTTCTTGATGGTAAAAAGTTGCAATTAGTTGAGGAGGTAAAATCGTTAGGTGTAATAGTTGACCATAACTTGCCTTTCTGCTCGCACTTGAGTAAAGTAGTAAAATCATGTTATTCCATTTTATATCAACTTTACCCTATTCAATGTATTTTATATGAATCCTCAAGGGGTATCCTTAAGACTTCACTTGTATTGTCTTGTCTACGATATGCCCTAGTTATTTGATATGAAAAGTCAACTACCATTAAGAAGAGTGTGAAGAAAGTTATTCGTAAGATATGTGATGGGTAAAAGGAACTATGATAATATATCTGCGGATATTAGTTTTGACTTAAAGGGCTAAATTGTAAAAATCAATTATTACTATGAGCAATGTCATGGCATTTAATATTAGCAAAGGTAATTCTCCGAATATGCTTCATGACTACGTATGTAACTTAAATGAGTGTATTAATGTGTGCACAAGGGGTAATTCATATATTATACCAAACATTGATTACAAAACTATGTATGTTAAGTCTGTCCGGTTTAATATATATCTAAAGCATGGCTAAATTTACCCAATAATATTACGAATGTGTCTTCTTTTCAAAATTATTATTTAAACATATTTTATCAATGCAACAAGCATCCGAGTATTATGATGTATTGAATGATGAGCTTGACTTGTTCTTATTTGACTAATTATAATGTGTATTTATGTATGTATGTATTTGTTCCTGTGGCTTAATTTACCTAATTGAGGGTGTCACTTGTATTAAATAAATAAAAATGTGCATTCATATATAAAATTGTAATTCGGGATTGGACAGCGAGGCAATTTCTCATTAACAGTTCCATGTTTGAGATTGCTCATAAACTTCCTGTAAGGCAGGATTAATACGTTTAATTGATAATAACTAAAGAATTGGGAATGCTCATTTATTTTTCTATTGATCAGCACAAACGAATAAATGAAAACTTTTAGAAAATATACGTGCTTGAATTGCTCATTATGAGACAATTTTGAGCCTATTCTCTCAACAAAGCGAACCCACTACATACATGAAATAAATAAATGGAGTGTACGAGTATGTATGTCACTGTCACATATCTTTCATCATTTAATTTTAGGTTTTTGAATACCCTTATTTTTAAAATTGACAGTAAAATAAAATTTTAATTTATAACATTCATATCGTGAATTTTAAAATTTTAGTTCTACAAATATGTAAATGTGAGAAGAATGTATAAGTTGAGTATAATTTAAACTGTTCCAATTTGCAATCCAATATTGACGGTCTGAATGATTCTTATGTGTTGGCTCGCCTGTATATGAGCAGCAGCCTGTTTG
>JAQFZJ010000947.1:0-14547 GCA_034695645.1 Folsomia fimetaria
CATGTTTTTTTACCACTCCCCCCAGGGGGTGTGACCTACAGGGTCCATCTTCGAACTTGTCCAAGCCCTTGACCTAAAGAACGTTTGCCCCAAATTTCAAGTCCCTACGTCAAACCGTTCAAGAGCTAGAGCACCAACGGACAGACAGACGGACAGACAGACAGACAGACAGAGCCAAATCATAAAGTGGTGTTACCACTTAATAACTGAGAAATTGGTCTGTTTTAAGCAAATTTAGAATTTAATAATATGAATGAATACATGTATAATATAAACTTATGTATGGTTTCACTTTCCATTTATGAGTTTGTCTAACTATTTCAAGCTCAATTTGAATTGAATGAATGAATGAATAAATGAAAGGACAAGCTAATTGATTTAATCTAATTAATTAATTAACTTGACACAGCCAAAGTTGACTCGCATGTTTGTCAAGAATCAATTACTCATATTGTCAGATCTAATTTTAAGCGTCAAATGGACCATCTTGTTGATTCAAGCTGACATTGACACTCAAGTCGTCGAGATTTTAGCGAGATGGGTAATAACGTATTCCTTATATAAGCAACCTTGAATGGATTCCACATTATGAGTCCTTCGGGACCTATACAAATCTTTAATACCCACTTTGCAGCAGATAAATGTAAACTTGGATGGAGGAATTTATGACATTCACAGTTTATCAGATTGCAATATCCAAAAAGCTAAAATTAGACAAGTTGCAAATTGACAAACAAAAAGTGATCCGCTTGACATAGCAAACAGCAAAGTTGTTGGTTTTATGAGAACAGTATTCAGTGGTGATGAAAAGGGAAACATATTGCACCACAGTTCCAACCAACCAACCAACAATTGGCAAGTGTTGTGCTAGATCAGAATACAAATGCTGGACCATAAAGTTTGGAGAGAGAGAAAAGCTGTAAAACATACTAACGGGTAAATCAACCTCCTCAACCTGACGAATTGAATTGATTGCGTCGAAGGGACATAAAAGTATGCAACACAAAATACTACCACTACAACAACTACAACTACCACAACTCAGCCATCTTGTATGTATTCTTCTTCTTCTCAAGGCGGAAAATAGAGTAATAAAACGACAATATTTATTCCAATAGCAAGTTATACTGATTTTTGCACAGTGGGACTGTCTAGGCCTCAAATATTTATGTTTGCTACGAAAGATAAATTTCAAATACATCCCATCCGACCACAAGCACCACTCAAATACGCTTTTGCCTCTATGAACGGATTCTTAACGGAATAGTCATCTAAATTCACGCCGCAGAGACGCCATACTGTGTTTCCTTCCTGATATGTCTTCTCCTTTTGCTGCATAATTTAATTTGTTACCTCGTTTATTGGTCAATAACAAATTTTATTGTGCCAAAATTCCCCAGATTGAAAATTGTTCCCCCATCCAAGTCGTCACTCAACTGAGAAAGGAAAAGGATCGGACGGAACCGTCAATTCAATACGTTGCTTTGGTTGGGCTGCTATAATATGCAGAAAGCAGTCATGATAGAAACACTTGAAAGAGAAAAGAGACGCAGGATGCAACCGTCAATACGATATGCACCAGCTTGTGGTTTGGTTTGGTTTGGTTTAAAAAATTTTAACCACAGACTTTCGACATGCTTTCATTTTTACGTGTTTTCTTTGAAACTCAAACCCTTGAGTGAAACCTAAAGATCAAAACGAATGGCGAAGGTCCAAAAGAAACCGTGCACAACAAGTTTAAGCGTATGCCATATGAAATTGTTCCAATCCACTTTCAGAAACCGAGATTTTTTGCAAACCTTTTTTCCGTCTGGATGGAAATCTAATTCAAAATGTGGATGCATATGTATACTTCAATGTCATATGTAGTAGTTGAGGAGACGACCGATGTGTGACCCAGATTGAGGTTTATATGAATCTGTGATCATCGTTTGACAAAGTAAAGTAAGCAGACGAGTACATACAACCTTTAACCTGTTATATTACTGGATGGATATTTTATTTCAGAATCATTTTTCATTGAGTGAGTGATTCATGCTTCAAATCATCTAGAATAGTTATTATATTTGCCAATTTTTTTCCGGATCACTGTCGCCCTATGCTTGGCAAAAAGACTCCCTTGTGAATTCATTGGGTGATTTGAGACCACCTTTTTGTGAAGCATCGAATTTGCAGACAGGTTCAGTTTATTGCAAATTGAAAAATAACTAACGCTAAATTCGATCTTTTCTTACTAAATTTCAGTGATTCGCTGAAAAAATGTAATGAGGTTCCATACAACAATGCAATTCAAGCTGAAACTGCAGCCAGAAGAATCTCAAATAAAAAAGAGTAAAATTGAAGCTTAGCCATATATTAAACAGTGCACATTGCTGAATATTCAGAGATTAAAAATTTTCATTGTACAGACATTTTGAGAGAAAGTACATACAAGTTAAATAAACCTGTGCGGAGTAGAAATAAGGGAAATAATCACACCATTCCGGTCATTCATTCAACACCAATTAATCATTTATGTATCAAACTATGAGAAAGAACAGCTCGTAGAACTTGTCATGCACATGTTCATATCAGCCAACCTTAATAATTTCTTTTAACATGCGAGCAACATTTGTTAAAAATGTCAAAACGACTATCTTTCTACTACATCTACAATTTTCTATTATGACAACAAAGATTAAAATTGCTTGCGAGTATTCTATTTTTGAGAAAGGTAAGGTTTTCTCTTGTATGTAACACATATATTTCATGGATAAGGAGGTTACGTAAGTATTATTATTATCGAATCACGCTTACACACACAAACCAAAAAGGAAACTCAAGCAAAAGTAGAAGCACAATTTCTTGGTTATTCAAGTTTTCATCCTTTGATTATATTACCATACAAGTTGGTTGGAAAAGTGATTAAGATGGATCATATCCAGACTCTTACGTCGCGTGTGTGGGCTTTGAATTTGATAATCTTGTGCCAAAACCCGCAACTTTATTGGCGATCGTATACATACATATAGATGAGAGAAGTTGGTTACATGGTGGAATTATTAAACCATTCGCATTCGAGGATTTGCCTCCACATTACACATTATATAAAACTGAACCAACCACCAGAATTTCCCAAGGTTGTTGAACATCAATGGAACAAGAACAAAAAGGCGAAACTGGACATGGCGTTGTTGGCGGAGTGAATGTAACCATAAGAGGAAGCAAATTAAAGTGAAAAATAATGTCTTTGTCGTACATGACAGCATGAACCGCTGTTCATCATAACACATTGTGTCACATCATATTGCAACTGGGATTTAAGATTCTACTGGTTTCAAGATTTTGTCAGTTGACTTGACTCAGCATGAGCAATTACTTTAATGAGGATCATATACCAAGTCCGACTCGACTTATTGTTGGCTTTGCTTCTTTTTAAGTCTATATATTCCATTCCGTCAACTTCTGGTTATACCACTTGTACGACATTAATGCCATTCTTAACAAGGAAAGCGTAGGATCATCAAACCAGTCTCAAGTTCTCATTGAGTGCGTGTAAGCAAAATAATACGGACATAAGAAGTCTCGTAAACAAAGGAAGATTTGACAAATGGATAATTATTTGTTTATCGATTCTCCAACCCACGCACTAACTCCTATTTCAATGCATAACTAACTTAGTCACGACCGAAGAACAACTTGATCAAAATGCGATAATATATACATATTATTATTATATATGCATGTCACATCACATGTGAAGTGAACTATGTATACCATTATCGCCTGTCTTGGTTATAAATATATGGAGCAGTAGTACGTAAATCCAAAAATGAATTCGGTCGGCTATATAATGCTTAGAAGCTAGTTAGATTTGATTGACAAGAAGATATCAAAAAATTGTATAATATGGATTAAATATTGCAATATAGCCGAGTTTCAGCTTGTATGGAAGATAATAATAATAATAATGGATGATGGATGGATGGATGGGTCTTGTTTTGGAATTTGGCCTGGACCATTTATAATTTCTACTTTTTTAGTATTATATAGGTTGAGAGAGAAACATCTCAAATCCCAACTGAACAATTGGATTTCGACTAGGAAGATGTGTTACGAGGAGGAAGTTGAGATGAATCTCCAGATGTTACACTTTCCCAGGGTAATTTCACTGCTATATACTACGCTGTCTTCCATGGTGGGTATGGATTGGATGGAGCTGCATTTTAAGTAGGGTGAATGATATCCAACACACTTACCTTGAAGGTAGGGGATGAGTTTGCAAAGAAATGAACCAAAGACAAAATCCTTGAGAACGATTCCTGTAAGTAACAATAAAAGTCATTTTGTAGGAAAAGTAGAGAAACAGATTTACAAGATGTTGCTCTGCACTTTTTCCTTATTTCATTTTAATTCAATTGATTAATTATTTTATTGTGAATATCAATGGATATTATTACCTGCAAGTGTGAATGGCATGCAAAAGACGCCCACCAGTAAATCAGCGATGGCAAGATTCAACAGGAACAAATTTGTGATGGTTCGCATCCCTTGATTTTGGACCTGTAAAAGGTTTTTTTTTTAAATAACTCAATTTCCGTGACAAATTCAATGGTATGATGAAATCTCGCTAATTTTTTGTCTAGCAATTGACTGAAATTAATTATAATATCATTATCATGTTAACACTTACCAGAGTAAGAATGACGAGAGAGTTTCCAATGACGGCAAGAAGAAAGATGGCAGAATAGAGACCAATTTGTGTTGACATGTCCAATTCATACTTATACGGAAGCATCTGACCATTCGGTGGTTTATTCCTTCCATCCAAACTCTCACCGTTTGCCTCAAACATTGTGAAATTATCAAAGAACGAATCGTTGGAAAACAAGCTCAAATTGGCGTTGTGAAAATCTTCCATTTTCGCAAAGAATTATATATATATTTCTGATGTTATCTTTTGTACTTGTAGTTTCAAAGAGGGAATTTTCCAGGGTTAGCTTAGTAGTTCAATATCATTGAGGGGAAAGTGATCATTCTGATGGTCGGTCGTATGGGTACAGTTCAGTGGGCAAATGATGTTATCATCATCTCTGCTCAATTTGATACAAAGGAGTTAGCAGTTCGTGTAAGTTCCCCCAAACACACACACAGCGATACTTTGTTTGTATGGGACAAATATCTGTAAATACGGGAGATTTTCAAACCAATGTTATGTTTTGGACATAAAGTTGGTTGTTCTTCTGATCCTGAGATGAGAACACTACTAGTAGGTGGTTTTGGTGGGTGGTGGGTGCGGGTAAGTGCGAGGTTGTTAACTCTTGGTGGTTTGGCTCGGTGACTCAAATCTTGTCGTGCTTTCTAAATAACAATCAGCGCTAATGGCGGTCACAGATGCTTTGTAAACCTTCAAGGATGGGAGAGAGGGAGACTAGTAGAGTTGTTACGTTGTTGTTCCTTGGTCGTTATGTTTACTCAAGATGAGTGAAATATTTACCGTTTTGGAGTCATTTTGCGAATTTTCTTTGTTTAACTTTTGTGGAATGGATGAGGGTTGTTTTCTGATGATGGCACTTCAACACCCTCCTCGACCGCTGTACATAAATACAATGATGCACTCACTACTACACTCAACTGAGATACTACCACTACTTACTCACTGGATATCGGAGAAAGAAACTTCCTCGGAATGATAATGGCAATAGTTCAGTTGAGCTCTAATTGAATTTTACTCAATGTCCCATGTTTTCCTTAGCCAAATCGGCAATCTTGAGAATCCCCCTGATTTATGTGATTTGAGTTGTGACTTTTGCAATCCCAATTCTTGTGCCAAGTCAACCCGACAAAATCCATCCAACATCCAGCACAAGCAAGAAAAGCACACACACACAGAACAGCAGCTACTTTTTTCCAACTCTTTCTCACTCACAATCTATTTCTGTTGACTACTTCACTCAGATCTGATCCACGGAGATTTCCTCTTGGTCGAATTTTTCACACTTATCGCTAATCGGCAAAGATTCAATTCAATTTCAAGAACCAACAACAACAAGCCTTCGCTGGAACTCTAATGATGAATTTATTATAGGAATTCTATCACTTCCTTCGTTTTTATATAAAAATTCCTTGGATTTGTTATATCTATGTTTTTCTAAATGAACCACCTCACCCCAAAAAATATCCAAAAGCAGAGTAGAATGAGTAGAGTATAGCGAAAGAGCGTAATCCTGCGATAACAGTTTGTCCCCCGTAATTGTTGAGGTAGGTAGAACAATTAAGAGACGTGTTGGCTTATTTATTATTATCCGGAATAATCGCCATGTGGAAAGTGGAGTAATTTGAAAAGTGTTATTATTGAGGTTGTTGGAGAAAGCGACTGCGGGGCCTGCTTGCTTGGTTGGTGTGTAATTAAACCAAGTCAGTGAAGTGTAGATGAAATCTCAGAGTAATCCATGGTTCCAGTGTCACTTCCACAACTGGTGTGGCAAACTTTCACCCTCACCACACGCTTAAACTACTCGCTCCGTCGGAGGAGCAGGTTCAATTCACCTCTTTGCTTGCTACTGCTAAAACTGTTTCTCCATACGATGCGATGCTTGCTTCTGGATCATGTGCGTTAACTGGGATCATTTATCATCGCTTCGTTGCTACTCATTACTTTCCACTTTCATCCAATCAGAGGAAAATTATTTTATCCACGCAGTGTTCATGTCCACTTTTTTTTTAGAAAAAATGCAGCTAATTCACATGGATGGTAATTGTTGCAACTAATTTTTGCACAGTTTGCAATTTGTGTGCAAAATTAGAAGTAGAGGAGTTAATACTGTTCGTTTATTTATTTAAAATCTTGAGGATTTTATTTAAAAGCTTTATGCAGTAGACTAAATTGTTTGTTTTTTTTACTTGCTGAAAGAGGTTATAATTTGGCTTGCGTCGTCGTCTCCATTTGCACAGAATTCACAACAAACCTCGACAAGACAACAAACACAGGATGATGAGATAGAACCTGGTGAGTAGGAAATGACTTAATACATGAAACCGCAAATGTACATATACTGCTGCACTTGCTTTTGTTTAGATTTGCAGATGTGTTGTGTTGCTGGTGCACTGCAATGAAACTGCCTCAATTTAGCAAGTAGACGCTGTTTAATCAGCAAATGCCGAATTGTTGTTGTGGAGTGAAGAAGTCTACTAAAATCATCACTCACACTTACTCACACTCTCATTCGTGAATGTGTGGATAAATATATGCAGGAGATGGAAAGGGAGAATCACTGGAAAGATCAGAAGACAAAAGAGTCATTCTCTTGATTAGTTTTTGTCGTGGTGTTAAATAACCCCATCATGTATGTTAATCCAAAAGGGTGATGGAGCTCCATTTGTTGTTCAGTCAGTCAGAGCAAAGAGTTGTTTGTTAATTCTCTCTCTCATTCAAGGAGACCTGAAACGAGTTACTTCATTAAATACTTGATCCAAATGCAGTCTCATGCAATCTCTTATGTAGGTAAGTTAAGTATGTAGGTGATTAGTGGAAGCAGTAAAAAAGAAAAAGAAGAAAGCAGTCGGAATAACGAAGGCCGAAACTTTATTGGGAGCACTCTACATAAATTTCTATTTTTATTTGGGCAACGCCAATGAAGGGTGATACCCATCACTTTGATATCGAGAGTGAAAGTGCACCAAATAACTCCGCTGCCCAACCAAACGTGGTCATTAATGGTTTTGCTTAGGCCCAAGTTGGAATAAAAGTGTGTTGTTGTGGGGTTGGTTTAAGGGAAGATCTTCTTGGCTTGGTCGGTGTGATTAATGAAGAGAGGTGGAAAAGACGGAGGAGTTCATTAGAGCAGTTTAAGGTCGGTTGTCTAACTCCGTGGTGTGTGACAGAGCAGAAGAAGAAGAAGACTTTCATCCCACCCCAATTCTCTATTTTCCTTGAGGATTTAACCGGACGTGAGATGAAATGTAATCTCTGACCACTGTTTGCGAATACGACCCCATCCAATCCACAGGGTTTTTACTTTACTTTATTCGGTCGTGAATACTGAAATCCCTCGACAACCAGCAAACCAACCAACCTATTTTCAAATTCCAACTTCCGCACGACCCACACACACAAAACAAGGAGATTAAGCCCTTCATTCGCCACCGGGAACACCTATACATTGCTAAGCTATGCTAACCGAATTGAAGGTCTCTCCTTGTGATCGATGGATTTCCTTATCATAGACAAAGTCAATTGCGTCTTATGAACAGATTTCCACTTCAAACCTCATCGCTCCAATTCCTATTATATAACGAACGGAGACGGAGAGACCACTACAAACTACAGGAAAAACTACGATCCGCGTGCGTAGGACGAAAAATAGAATTGGTAAAAAATAGCATTTCAGCAATGTCCGTACACAAAAGTCGTATTTTTGCATCCCAGTCTTCCACACTTTCCCATAGAATGCAATACACTATAGAGATCCAATCCAGTCTATTCTGGAGGAGCGAGGATCATACCAGTCAATATTTGCTGTCCTTCTTAAAAATGAAAGAACCATTTTTAGCCGAGTCAATCTGTCCCAATGGATACGACCAAGACAATGACACACCGTAAACAATGTGACCATACCAATTTATCATTCCATCGTCTGCGTTGTGGTTTTGCCAGATCCACATTCAGAGGGGCATTATGATAAAGATCAAACAATAAATTTCTCTGAGTCCTCCTCCTCCTTCTCGATATCTGACTTTTTCGAGTCCTTAGGGAAAGTAAGCGGATGGAGAACATTAAAACCATCTGGCTCAGCCCATGCCGTTATTATACTCTGCCTAACAATGCAATACAAAACCTGAGCTTTCTCTCTTAAATCTTATTTGAGAAAATGAGACACTGGTTCCTTTCTTCAACCCACCACCACTGCTATTATTATATTCTCTAATACCACACCACAACCAACCAACCCTGCATGTACCTATATTACAACATACAATAATATAGGTATAACATACATACCTGTACGTTTACGTAATCTTGGGATAGAGTTATGATCGTAAGCAAAAGCAAGTAGCACACCTTGCACTGCACTTCTGATCATATTTGTGTTACTTTCTCATGTAAAGACAAACAAACTTCTGCAATTGATGATGATGCATTGGGTATAGATAGATTATAGCTAGCTTTCCCATTGGTTGGTTTGACGGCTGTGTTGATGAGTACGGAATGATGGCTTATATCATCATCATCCATTTCATGACGCAAGGAAATTTCATCACTTTATGCAAATCCAGGGAAAGTGCAAAATAACCCAATCCATTTACAAGTATGGGCCCAGGACATAACATTGCCAAGAGTGTGAAATGAGCATACAGTGAATATATTGAGCGTGTATTGAGCAGTTTCAAACCAAATTGATTTCTACTCAGCCTCGAAATACTTTAAAGTAAAGTGAAGGCTATAAATGGGATCCTGTACTGGAACTGCATACATACATATTGACTTTAAAACGTTCATTCGTCTATTTATAAATTTGTGCAATTATTTACTTTCCAGACTTTTGGAAGTATGTAGTGCGAGTAGTACGAGTACATACATAGGTAGGTGTCATAATATCTAATAATATTCAAGCAAATAATACTGTCAACTAAAATGAATGTCACTCAGTCGTCAGAGAGAATGTCAACTTAATTCTAGTGTCAAATCAATACGAACAAGGGCTTTCACCTTCCTTCCTCCTGAATGATATTATCAGACAACAATAGTTCCCCTAGTCATAGTCCAGAGCGACAAGTATAAACCTTGATCCAATTCTCATCATACAATATATACACACACATATGTCCCATGCAAAAACATTCCATTGCGTGATTTTGTGTCCATGTTCGGGTCTATATCTGTATGAGAGCTGAGTCAGTGATTCTATTCAAAAGAAGTAGTCACTGAATCTACCAGCCAAGCATCGGTTACTTGAAGTGTGTCAAAGAGCATCTAAAAGATCAAGTCTAAACTAAAGTCTAAGCTTGCCTTGCCTTCGTCTTGCCTTTCTCATACGTTTCGCTACGTTCCTTCATACGTTTGGAAAGGAGGGTGAACTGGTTTAAGAAAAAAATCTCCTCACGTTATTTGAAAACAATGTTCAGCTTTGTGTTACTGTGTTGTATTCGTGAGTCCAAAAGTTCGTGTAGAATGAATCCGACTGAAGCAGCCTTCTTCCTCTGATGTTGACTGAAAAGACACAAAGCTTTTACCACTTTGACTGGTACTCTCCTTCTTCAGAGAAACGTAACTTTTCTCTGTTGCATTCCAAATTTCAATTGACATAGATGCACCTCAACCGCCACCATATCACCATTCACTACGAGAGACATTTGTTCAACAACCCACTAAAGTTTTGTTGTTCAGTTCGAGATAAAAGATATTGAGAGTGCGTAGAATGTAGAAAACGTATTGGAATTTCCAGGTTGGAAAGATTTAACCACAAACTGGAATTTAAATTGAAATTTTGATCTAAAAATGACACAAGTCAATACAAACAAACTACAAAGTGAATTGTTTCACTTGATGATTTTGTAATGTGGAATGATACACTTTTTCTTGAGTCTGCTCCCAAACTTGTTTATGCACTTATGTAACTGGTGATGTAACTTGATATCCTTTCACTGGATACACCACACACACCGATGATACCTACATTACGTTATTTATCCAGCAAACCAGTTTATTCATAGGTGCGTCTTATAGCGAATGGTTGAAATCTTAATGTAGAAATGAGTGGAGTTTTGCACTACGGAAAACCAGCGGTTGTACGTATGTACAACCACAATTTCAAATAAGTCTCAAATTCTCTGGCAAGGAAGAAGCTTATTATTCCTTCTCCACTCTCAACCGACTGAACCATGCCAGAAGAATATTGCAAGTCTACTGTTAGTGGGTGTAGAAAGCGTAGGCACACCACCAGCAGCAGCAGCAACATCAGAGAGTTGTGGTGATTTAACTATAGAGTCAAGTTGGCTTTTCTCATCAATAGGGCAACGCGAACGAATCGAGAAAATAAGCTTACCAAAAACTCTCAACCTGCTGCTCAGACTTCAGACCCGTATACTCTATTCCTCGTTGTCCGTTGTCGTATTCCCGTTTTTCGGGGCGGGTTGAGGAACAACAAGACTTATCGACTTTGGGATAAGCACAGACATGTATGTAACCCTCACAAGTCACAAGCAGAAATAACAGTGGCCGTTGCACAACCATGCTAAAAAAAACCTTATACTTAATAATACATAATGCTCCGATAATGTAATACGATGCATGAAGTTGCATTCATATGTACAAAAGTCAAAGGAAACAGAGCAGAAGCACAGCACAACATATTCTTCTTATAACCCAACAACCGAACCTATTTCTTGTTGGAAGATGTAAAAGTTAGAATCAGAATCAGATTGTAATTTTCCACCAAAGGCAGAAATGGAAGAGAAACATTAGAGAAAATGTGGAACTGTGTACAAGAGGAACTATTGGGAAACTTTGAGAGACCACAAATAATAAAAGTCAAATTGTCTTTCTCCCCACTAACTCTGGGTGGGTTGGGTAGGTTAGGTTAGGATATGAAACTATATAATTTCCTGCTCTAACCCAGCCAACAACCCTTTCAGGTGGGTGAGCAGTATAAATGGAAGCAAAAGCAGTTGTAAGTTTCTCATTTTTCTACAAAAATGTCATCTTCATTTGACGAACATGAGCCACAATTGAAATTCAGATCAAGATTTCTTCATGTCTTTCGATCAGGACTTTGTGGATGACGGATGCGTTTCATTCCCAAAAGCTACACTAAAAAACGTACCCAAGAAGTTGGAGAACGACGAAATAGGAGAAGAAGAAGCAGGAGAGCAATGGAGTTGAACAATGGAAAAAAGCCCAGGAATTGTGTAGGGAAACAAAACAATCACGGGTTCTCTCCGTCTTATTGAGAACATTACATTAATGCATACTACTTGGGCAAAGGTGATCCACCGCAGAGTTTTCGTTTAAGTGAGTAGTGCCATAAAAATCCAACCCTGCTGGCTGGATTTCTGAAATAAATCCTTTATCTCTCACCCAATGGGATAATCTAGCTGGTAGATAGATCCTGAAATAGTACCAAAATGTTGGACCAAGCAACAAAATGCAGTACAATTTCAACATTTGCTTGGTCAATTTCAATTCAATTCCATTAAATGTGTTCTTGCGAGTGGACCAAGTCTGCCAAGTCTGCACCTAATAGAACTCACACGGTGCTACATAAGTATAGGCACACACTTTGTTACACACACTGTTGCATTGCTTTTTCAATGGCTATTTGTGTATGCAAAAAGCTAACAGGATTCGATGACTTGAAACTGAAAACTTCACTCCCATTATTCAAAGTGCAAAAATTGTGCTTCACTTGGGAATTCGCAAACTCTTTTAAGGAAGGAGGCATCAACATTTTCCACATTTTCCGGTCTTATGCACAAAATGCCATCATCCATATATTTCTATATTTATATTTTATGTAGATGATGAAACATGTTTCCCTACAACGCTTAAAATTGGAAAATAAACGTTCTCATATCTCGTTGAAGAATGCAAAACTAAATTTTTTTGTACTCAATAGTTATTAATTTTGGGACCAAACTTTCAAATTTTTAAATTGAGGATTCAGGAAAATTTGGAGCATGCAAAAAATTGCAAAAAATGCATGGTATAAAGTTGATAAATAAGCAAATAAATGAGACTGCGGATGAAGCAAATATTACAATGTCACATTTTCAATGACTTTGAACTAAAGTAAACTAGAAATTTCCAGGATTTAGTACTTTAACACTGCTACCGATGCAGAAGAAAACATTTCTGCGAGGGCTTCCTTTTCACTTCACATGTGCAATAATCGCCTTGCTTCCCAATTTCGGAATTGTAGTCGTGAGTGTGAGTAGACGAGAGAGTTGTTAAATGGAGCGTGGTGCTTGAGTTTGGAGAAAAGCCTCCGAAAAATTCACAGCTTCTGATTTACTAAGCAGTAGTCTTTCGACGCTGACTACTACTTGTTCATCTTTAGGATTAATGCACGATGGTCCAAACTTCTCCTTGAACACTTTGTTTGTAAGAGAGCTTCAAAAACAGGGCTCAATTCTTTAAACCAATTCATGCATGCACTTTTCAGTACTCTAATAATTTACAGAAGAAAGACATTGTCTCCTGAACTACTCATGTTCATAGATAGTAATTATAAAGAAGAAGAAGATTGTGCACCGTTCTTCTCATCATCTCGATTCGATACTACATTCAAACGCTCACCCTTTTAAAACTGGAGACATCATCAAATCAAACAAGGCCTCATCTTGTAATATATTTCCATAAACAAGGACTAACATTGTTGTTTAAGTACTATGTATAAGTTATGTTTAATAAAAGTGTTGCATAGATGAAACGTATATGTTATTACGTATAGGTATAATGTAATGTTACATAAGTGCATATACCCATTTTCTTAACATTAGAAATCTTTAGTGAAATAATGGACTTTTTTGTGAATCTCCTTTTCTGCTGAAGCAATTTGGCAAGTCAGAAGGCATTATGTGGAGCTTAATTAATATCAATGGACAATTCAGCTGGGCTAACAAGTTATGTATGTAGTTGTTGTAGTCAGTTCAATTGAATTCTCATTCCTAGTTTATACTTGCAGTATAATAAATAAATAGTAAATTCGTGTGGGATTTTATCGCCGTTCTCCTTTTTAGACAAAAACATCCTCTAAATTACACTCTCAGGACATGACCCAACCAAGTTACAGAAGAAGAGCCAATTAAAGCCGTAGGGACAGTAGTAGTTGTAGCAGTAGCAAATATCACAACTCTTCTTTTCGGCTCGTATGGCGCCGTTGATGCGTTGTTGGTTGCTGTATCTGGATTATTTCTGTTTGGATGACAATTTTGGACCATCTTTTTATAGGATCCATAAAATAACATGATTCTACAAATTTGGAAAAGCGGAGCCATTTGTTTGATTTGTTGTTGGAAGAAAATACTGCACCTCTTCGAGCTCTCGACATGCCCATTCCAATCATAATTTTTATTTATCTCATTTCCAGGCTCAGTGAGATCAAGGGGGAAAGGTGTAAATGACACAGAGGGATGTCATATGCAGTGTTGATCTTACATCGCTCTGTACATGTTGACCTATTTTGGAGGAGACAAGAACAGCACAGACAAAAGTTGATTCGTCGACAAGGCAAACAGCAAATCCTCTTACATACATATCTGGCTGCACTGTGTAAGTATCTGTAGTAGCAGCTAACAAATTTATTGCTTCTGGTGATCCTTAATGAATCGGGAGATTGTTACAGAAGTATGCGACTGATGGTGTCGTCCTACTTGTTGGCAGAGATGAGAATTTTTCAAGTCCTCTTTTATTTAATACCGCAAGGTATTACATGCGATCAGTTAGTTAGTTAGTCCGTCTGTCTGTGGGCACTATAACTCAAGAACCAGTAATAATTTCGACATGGGGTTTTTTCCATAAGCATTCTAGGGTCTAAGGGAACATCCTCCCAAATTTTGAAAATTTTTTCA
>JAQFZJ010000948.1:0-14479 GCA_034695645.1 Folsomia fimetaria
TAAGTAATTGCACAAATATTTCCAAAATTAATTCCAGGGAATCTAATTCTTACAAATTCATTCTGCGTCGTCATATATTTTGCCAAAATTTTCGCATCCATTCTCTCTAAGCACTTCACCAAATACTCCGGATCACTTGTTGAACAATCCAGTTCCCGTCCCAATCTTTCAGCTAGCGAAGGACCATACAGACCATGTGTAACGAACGGCTGAATTGCAGTCCCACTCTGCCTAATAACACGATGAAACAATCCTTCCGCCAATGAGGACAGTGTCAATAGTGACACAGACGTTGATCCTGCATTCTGCCCGAATATCGTGACTTTATTTTTGTCCCCCGAAAACGCAGCGATATTCTGCTGGATCAATTTCACTTGATCTTGACTTGAACCCTTGATTTCCTGCAGCTGAGGAAACACCCGCATTTAAAAAGCCAACCGCTCTTAACCGATAATTAATCAAGACGAGAACAACAGCTATCCGTGAAATTTGAACCTCCGTAATCGTTGGCGCTCCCTCTGTAAAACCGCCGCCGTGAATACATGTTATCACTGGGAGCAAGGAAGTATCGTTAGGGGATGGCAACTGTATAAAAATTAGTTTCGCACAAATTAAATAATTAGTTCAATTAATTATTTATTAATTGAATTAATTCCTTCGTTTTCGCATCACAGCTATACCTTTGGAGTATACACGTCCACAGTCAAACAATTTTCCTTCCTTTGAATTACTCCAAACAATCCGGAGTTGGTACATCCAGGCTCAACCTTCACAAGCGTTTAACGGCGCTTTCCATTATCTGCAGGTTTTGAAATCTGTTGCAATTAATTCATCATTTTTGAATTTCATGTTAATTAGTTCATTGTTCAAATAAGTTGTGAATTCTTACAGCAAACCGTTTCTCAACTTTTCCATATGGGATTCCCTTAAAGAAATAATACTTATTGCCTCCTCTGACGTTGCAGTTCCACCCACCAGTAGAAATATGAACCGTATTTTTGAAGTTATCTTCCTCATTATCGTATTTTAATGCAACACATAAAGACGCAGAGCCAAATAGCAGGAAAATTGCAATAATAGCTTGGTTGAAGCCAATGTTAATACTGTCACATAAATCTGAGGTACAGCTTTAATCTCTCTGAAGCATGACTAGCAGCATTTGTCTGAACAGATTTATTTGCATTTCATACATTGAAACATTATTCATTGCTTATTTACTGTACATAATTTCTTAAACCAAATCGGTCTTTACAACTGTTATACATATTTATTGATGCAATGTTTTATTTTGCGGCACATTTTTTGAAGTTTTTTTTAATTTTATTTATTGAGTACTTGTGAGCCCTTGAATTTTTAAAAACATCTCGAATAAAAAATTCTCAAATGTGGAATTGCAATGTTACCCTTTAATCAAATTGAATAAGTCATGTACAACATTATACTGTGCTTATTCTAATTTTCAGATTGACAAAAGTTACGATCCAGATGAATTGCAACTTCATGTTCCTAATTCTCAGCAGCCATAGCCTCAATCAATTCTCAGCTTACGTGATGCAACAATAATCATAGACATACACTCGCCTCAGCGGTCACTCCAATGTCCTTTAATTTAACCAAAACCTCATGATGTTGGATAAATCTAGCATAGCATTTCTGTTTAATCCAACCTTGGGATCAATATTGTTAAGATCAGATTGATTCATTTAACAATATGGCTTGTTTTTTTATTCAAATTATTGTTTATATGACAGAGAAGTAGCCCGATTGTGGGATACGTGAAAGCAATCGATTCGTGGATGGTCACATGCATCCTGTTTATTTTCTTAGCGTTGGCATCATTTACGGTTGGGGCTTGGTAAGAGGAAGAGAGCTGAGCGATAATATCGTAAGTTGTGTTAATATTATAGACACTTGGATATAACACGAGTCTTATATCCTAACTCTGTATCCGTCATATTTAGGGCGAGTCTATTCCCGTATCTCATAATAATGCATACATAGCTATGCCATTATAAAAAGCTATACCAAAACTTGGTTCTTGGACTACAGAATTCATAAGAAATGAGTCCAATAAATCTAGGCATGCAGAGTACACAAATCTTCTAGAGATACTTAAGTAGAGTGGAGGTTGCTATTATTGGTCGAGACTTATCATTTGAACTTGGTTCACCGTGACTTATCTGCGCGACTTTTATTTCCGTCGCTTATATGCGTCGCTGCGGAAAAGGACGGCGCTGTGGATGGTCATACACAGATAAAATAAGTATGTAGGAAATGCAGTGATCACGGTACTGATGTGAAATAGTACGGGCTTATCAAAGTTCACCTTGTACCGAATATATTTGGGTCGGTAGAAGGCAAATGACGAAAGATTATTAGATACAAATTCGCCAGCTGTCTTCTACTGACCCCCCAGCCACGGTTTACTTTGGAAAATGTTATGTGAACTCTCATATTGGATGTTGGAGACTGAGGGGTGAGGGCTTCTCAAAGTAAACCTATAACCTGGGCACTGGGAAAAATGGCTAAAACATTTTTAGAAGTGGATAAGCTATATGATCAGTTCCAGGTTATAATCATAATCATTATCATTAGAAACATTAAACCCTCGAAAAAATGTAGAATGTTATGATTTTAATTAATTTAAAGGTTGGAAAGCTGTACACCATTATCCACTTCAGGATCCAATTGAGTAACCGAACTTTCAACCCCCTGAATCACGTATTCGAACTACATGCCATAAATGATACTTTGGTTGCGTCTTCCCCAGAAACGGATGAATCAGTAGACATTGCAGTGCATGCTTGTAATTTTCTACATATTGCCAGAATTGAGTCCGTGGACATAACAAAACTTGTTGGTAAATTGCTGTTTGTAATTTTAACATTTTTCAAACAGTACCAGAAGAGAGATATCGTTTTGGGGGATACGTCTCTTAAGGAGGTTTGTACCTTGACCAAAATACAGGAATTGTTTTATTACTTCAATCATCTCCTTTTCAGATAATGCTCACATTGTGGGAAGATCAAGCTATTAATTTTGAGAACGAATCCAACTCCATAATAGTTGTGCGAGGTGCTAAAGTGTCTGAGTACAGGGGTAGAAATTTGTCCTGCATATTTTCGACATAGTTCTGGGTAACTTGTATCAAGTTTGAATGAATTTATCTATTATCTAAAAGTGTTTGACATCGGCCATGACGTTCTCTGATTAATCCGAACTTATCCGAGGCTCATTATCTGCATAAGTGGTACGAACAAGAAGGAAACAAAATGAATTTCACAAGCCTAAGTCAGCTTACAATCCCTTGGAAAGCCTTCCCTACTAAATCCCAATGTTCATGTAAATGGAGAATATTTTATGAGCAAAGTTACCGTGATTGGCTTCAAGGAAAAAAATACAATGTGCAAAGGTTGTACAAAACCTAAATGAAATAGAAAGGTGCGCTAATACTAAAATAACGATAATAATATAATCCGTACACAGATCTGATTTATAATAACAGGTCAAGGAGTATGAAAATAACTTTTACCATTGTGAGAGATGCGAGACAACGACTTCCGACATCGGCTGGAAGTTTTCCCTCAGTGTAAACTTTTCTGATCTCGACTCTACTGTTTGGACAACATGTTTCACGGAAGCGGTGGAGCTGATTCTATCAACTTCTGCAGAAACAATTGGACCACTATTTTCTGATGATAGCGCAGGGTTCGCAAAACTTCTTGAAAAGAGCAAATTAGCGAGTTTCATTGGAAAATTTAAATGTGTTTCGGAAGTATTTGAAGTAAGAATTTTCTGTATTTTCTCGTAATTGATAAATATTCAGATATGACACAAGTATATATTTCTTTCGACAGAACGAAACAATCGTAAAGACCACCGTATTGGAATTGATTCCAATAAATCAGTTGGATTATGCCAAGAAAATCCTGCAGGAAATAAAGGAACCTTAAGTTTGTAGGTGCAGTTTAGGAAATTTTGACTTCATTCATTTGACATTTTTTGCTATTTTCATATCGATCAGCGTTTAACTTGAGAATAATTGGATTACTATATTATTATATTATTTATATGTTATTATTTGTTATTATTTATATATTTTTTATATGTTATTACCTATATGTTATTATTTATTATATTATTATTATATTATATTGTTATGACCTTCAAGGTGGACTGCTTCAAACAGTGACGTTTAGCGTTAAATGGTGTTTTTCTTGGAGCTTTCTGTTTTGATTCCCGTGGATACAATTTGATTGGGGAGGAAATAAGAACGTCATGTGGAAACTCGTCGTCTATAATAACATATTCTTCAGTCGTTACTTCCGTTTCCATGGGGGACCCCTTTTCACTGTCAACGTCTTGTATTTCATAATTCTCTGCAGAAACTTGTTTTTCGACAGATGTGTTGTGGAGGAATATGAGAAAAAATATTCAATTTCCATGTTTTTGGGAACTTGTTGGTATATCTAACTCCAATTTTCGAATTTGTTTAGTCGAAATTTTCATACAGTATTATGCCCAAGGGTGTGAAGTTTAACTTAAAATTGGAGAAAAAGGCGCACAAATTCAGATTCGGTCTGTACTAAATTATACGTGAAGCTTAAATAAAAATTTATTATTTTTTTTTTAATTTCAAGCTATATCTAACTACAGATTAAAAGTTTATTTACCGAAAACTGTTGCACAAGGTTGTCCAGAAAGGTGTGAATTTTAATTTAAAATTGGACAAAAAGGTGCTCAAATTCAAATTCGCTCACTATTAAATTATAAATACAACCCCTTTCATAATTTGCTTTACATTTATTTTGCGAATGTTTTCGAAATTGAGTGTAAATTCTCGTGTAGCGTGATCCCGAAGGATGTTCAATAAAAATTGACAACCAAATGCCAGCAAAATTTAAAATCGTCCAGCGTTCATGTATTGGTTATCAGCATCCTCCAACCGAACGATAACTTTGTAGTGCAAACGTCGTAAATAATTTTTTGCTAAATGTGGGCAACTGTATACCGATTTTGGCAAAGCATAGATGTCAATTAATTTGAATTTGCGTTTTAGTTGTGCAAAATCAATACCCTACACATCTACTTAGTTCAACTAACTTGTCCAAAATATGTTCCTCTTTTCCTGCATCTTTCTCGTTGCAATATTTAGTCCACTCTGGTTGGTTGTTGGTTATGGTTATAGCAATTAATAGTAATGAATTAATGACGACACTTATAAAGGTGGGCTAAAACATCCTGAATACGGTACCGTCAAGAAACTTGGTAAACAAATCTCCTAATATGTGGACCATCGTTTGTTGCCTGAAGCCAATTCCACAAAGGTTGCACTTTTTGCCCAAGAAATTAGCAATTTCTCCGTGACCGGTGATTTTGTCATCGCCAACGTTCAAAGCGGGGAGTATTTGATGGTCTGAGACAACAAAAAGGAAGATGAGTATTGATTACAGTAAATAATATACAAAGAATTATCGTTTTATCCACCTAATTTCATACCTGCCATATGATTCAAAGGAATCCGAATATCTGAATATTCCACACTTCCTGCAGCTGTACAACAATTGATGCCTTAACAATGGGTAGAAAATGTAATATAATGCGGTTTAAACTATCGGTGTACCGAAAATCAATCTTGCTGGCTCAGCTAATCCTTTACAATCGAGACTGAACAAAGTTTTTTGGCGTTGCCGGATTATTTTCTCTCGAGCACATAGTTCTTCAACTATTTGGTACCTTGCTTTTAAAATTCTAAGTGGCTGTAGGAATGGAGGTTAACCCTTCCTCTTCCATCAAACACTCCTGCAGGAAATTCCAACAACTTCTATGTAAAGCATAAATGAAATGAAAAAGGAATCTAAAAATTACTCACAGCATAGTCTAGCAAAGGAATATCCAGTAGTGCGATGGAGATGCATTTGGACATCAGACCACGAGATGACCAAAGAGCTGCTAGGGCGCAGGTTTTCGCTCTTTCCTTTGCGCCCATACTCCTTTGGTTGGCGAGCGATTTTAACGCGAAGAGGAAGCGCCAGGATGTCTTCATGGGAAAGCTGTAGATCGTGAAGGAGAACAGACATGAATTCGATGAGCTGAGGTCGAACATTATCGACAGAAATAGCGTTGTTGAGAGCTGAGCATACTTGTTTCCGGAAATAATAAAAAAACTTTATGAGAAATGCAATTATTGAATTGGTGTACTAATGTAAAAATAAATTACATACGTGTCTTCATGAATTCCTGTTTTAGTGGGGGAGAAGTCGCCTTTTTCCCACTCAACCGTTTCTACATATGGATAAATGTACCGTTCCAGATGTACCATTTCTGAGTGTGTGATTTTCATATCCTGTAGGAAATGTTGTAGGGATCATAAGATTATAACGCAAATTATAGATGAGAGAACAAGTTCTCCATCCCAGAACCAGCTCCTCCTATAAAAGAATAAACTAAGTAATTAGTTTATGCCATACATAAATCTACATCACAAATAATTATCTATCTTACATAATGGTCACTGTTGACACACCCACGAAAACTATCACACATGATGACCCGCACAAGAAAAGTTTTACTATTGATGATAAACAGTTAATAAGTTTTCTGAAATTTAAATACGAATTTAAATACGGAACTGAAAGTGGTATTATGAGGAAGATCAACAACGAACAACCAACGCCGAATGTATTTGAACTTCCCACTTCAGGTTATTATTAAAATATATCACGAGATTATAGTAAGGGTATTTTAATAATACAGCGTGCAGCGTACAGCGTACAGCGTGCTTTATGCATAATTCACACTGACATGCATATCAGTCTTTACATTTTTTAATTTAAAATGTAACGTATCTGCATATTTGTAAATAATGGTCACATACATAGTACAAACATGGTATGAGAAATGTGAGACGCATTACAAATTCAAAAGTATAAATGCGACGCATCTATGATTTTGTGGTGATCATATTTGAATTTGCGCGAGGATGGTGTTTTTGGTGATCAAGTAGAACTCATGGCGTTTGCCAGACAGGACAACGTTGCCATTTGTGTTCATCAATGGAATTTTCCTGTTGAAAGGATTTATCCCACTCTTGGAGGATATTGGAACCTCCTGCAGGAACGAGACAAATTCATCTTGCCTACCTGAACGGGGATCATTATAATTCCGTCAGACAAATGGGAGATGATTCCGTAGATCCGACGTCAATTGATTTGGACGCTGTTGGTGTTGCACCAAAAATCACCTCTCAGCTAATATCTATAGATGCATAATATTGTTATGGTTGTTAAAATATATATACTGATTTAAAACATTTATTTTAGTTTGGTATAGTACAAATGTCATGTTATATTTATTGTAGCGTACTTCATAGGGATGCAAGCAATTTTTCAGAAGAAGAGGAGGTCCCATCACCGGATACATCAGAAATGGAACTTTCTTCTGCTGAAAAATCAACGATTTGATTTCTGAATGATTTCATGTCTACCGATGAATACTTGCATAAACTCCCATGCAGATGTTGGAGGTGTGCATGGTTCTATCCAAAATCAACAACATTTTTCAAATGGTATACAGGAGTTTCCAATACATCAGCAATAGAAGCTGCTAAAGAGCATTTGAAAATGTTAAATAAAATATCAAGAAATGGAGGAGGTAGCTGTACCGATGGGTAAGCACGGACAAGTGTAAATTAAATGTAGGTGGGGTTCGTATTCAATCCTGAAGAAGCTAAAGGAATTCCGTTACTAGAAGCTCGGACCCGACAGGAGGCTTACGTTATCAAGGCTAGATGTCGACGATAACTGGATATGGGACGATAATAATCTCTGTGGAGGTCCATTCTATATTGACTGATGCGTTTCAAATTCCAAACTTTGTTAATGTGTAGGAGCACAGGATGTTCTGCAAATTATTATGCTTCTAAAACATTGGATTCGATGAATGATGAAATTATACGAGCATTTAAGAGTGACCCTGAACTCGAACCATATGTAAAAGAGCGTCCCGAATGGCACGTCGTTCCACATGACCATAACATGCGGGTATCAAGTGACCGACCAAACAGGAAGCAGAATCGTATCACGGATTCAGGACTTTCTCCAGGTCTAAAGACGAACAGATGCAATAACTAAAAAAGGGGAAAGGAAAAGTCGAACATACACAGGAAAAGACGTGAACATCGTTCGGGAAACAATGAAGTGAGATTGAGACACAATGAAATCAGCAGAAAAAGTCATCGCAGGAGGCTGTCAGCGATGTCTGAAGAGCAGAGATTGGACGTAAGCAGGAAAAGACGTGAACACCGTTCGGGAAACAATGAAATGAGATTCAGACAGAATGAAATCAACAGGGAAAGTCGTTGCAGGAGGCTGTCAGCGTGTCAGAGTGTCTCAAGACCAGAGATTGGAAGTAAACATGAAAATACGTGAAAAGTATTGAGCAAACAAGGAACGTCGTCGGGAGTCTGAAAAAGGCAATGAGATACGAGCGTTGCGTGCAAGTCAGATACCAGCGCATTTATTAGAACCCAATGTCGAATATCATATTGGAAATAATGAGTATCCGGACCGATACGCGACGCTACACAATCCCTTGGCTGACTTGGCGAGGGTCGCAGCTGCTTCCATTAAGCATCCCACCACGGGCGGGGGAAATAAGCGTGGAAGTAAAAAAGTTCCACAACAACAACAGTTGGATGGACATGGCGAAATTACTTCAACTGGTAGAGGAGGTTTAGAAACAACTCTACCAGCGAAACAAAAACCTAAGAAAAACGAATTTCAACTCGACAGCTACAAGCTGGGAAACATGCCGAGAAAAAAAGAATATTATATTCCATTTCAGTGATTGTTTTTAGCCTAATAGATTCAAACAGTGGTTCGAATAACGTATCGGATTCTTGCCTAATATTTTCTGTTAATTTCAAGTTTTTGAAAGTTTCAAAAATTTCACACACTTCAGCCCCGAATTTATCATGAATTTCTAATGGATTCTCAATTGGAGAATGCCCAAAACTACTGAGTTGCCAAAAATCCCCCATTGAAATATTTGAAAAGGGGCTGTGCCACCTTTTATGAATTGCAAACGCTTCGAAATAAAGTTTAGAACGGTTGAATTTACGTATCCTATTTCATCAATTACTTTGACCCCCGCCACCCGTTCTCTTAATTGTTTAGGAATAGGCGAAGTAACAAAAAATTCGTAGTTAGTACATTTATAGGGTAAAGAAAAATAAGATAAAAAAGTCTGACCTTGTCCCGCACTGCTAACTAATCCTGACAACCACAGCACTTGATATGTGATATTCCTTGACTCAAGGTAACCGCTGAACTTTAAAAGCACCGTGGACTTACCAGAGCCAGGTAATCCAGTAATGTTAAAAAAAACCGGTGCTATAAACACTTGGCAAAATGATCTTGTAAAGTCCTTAAAACTTTCTCCTGGCTGGGTGTCAAACAAATCTTTTGAGATTTAGACACCCACAAAGGATTTTTTATTCTTTTAGTTTTTCTGATTTCCGAGATGAAGTTTCTGTAACATTTTTTCTAGTTTTGAAAAGATATTACGAACGGATATATGGTCGTATAAGGAGTTCAATGGCTGAGACATTGAAGATGTTGTGATCTGCAGCTTGGATTGTGCTGGCTTTCATCCCAAGATTTGGAATTTGAGAATTTATCTCACATTCCAACTTTGCATCCAACTCAGTAATATATGTACTGGAGTTCGTATATATGGAGTTAAAAATAAATGACTGGAATGCATAGGAAGGGTGCACTGCCCGCAGGGAAAAAGCTACATAAGTAGAATTCCATCGTTTATTCAATGTAAATAAATAATGTAATGGTGGTGGTTGTTTGGTTAGAATTCTCAGCATTTTTGCTTGCATTCACATAGGTAGAAGCTCCTTCATGGGATCAAACCACTCCGAAATTGTTTATTCGCTGGAATCTTTACAATGGATGACAATTATTAGATTACCATTATTCAAGTCTCAACTTAAATTGCAGCAATAATAATATGCGTAACTTAACCAAAAAGGTCTTTTAGATTACATTCTTAAGATTCTTTTCAAACCCCAGAGAAGAATAAAAATCCCAATAATCTAGCTTTAAATTTTCTAAATTGCTGTCTTATAGTATAGAATTCCTCCCCATGTTATATAACGTAGTCGTCAACCTCGAGTAGGCCCAATTGTTTCATTAGCTCTTTAGCAAGCAGAAACGGGAGTGGATTTCACAGGTCATGGATTGGATTGGATTGGATTGGATTGGAATGAGTTTATTCAAGTGACATAAATAATTAACAACAAGTTATTTTCATTATCAAGTCACCATCTATGCTACTAAATAAAAGGTAAATATAGAATATATAATAAATCAGCGGTCGTAGATATCTTCTCTATTTTCGATATGGTTTCTAACATTAATGTCGAACTGCGTGAATGTTTTGGAATTTTTCACCTTCATTGGCAACTTATTCCATATTTTAATAATCTAATAGTTACACGAGGATTGGCCAAATGTAGTTTTTAGCCCGGGTACATCTAAGTTTGTGGTTGGCGTCTCTTAAATTATAGTAGTCTATTTGAGGCATAACGGTCTGTCTGATTGTAAAAACATTTTTCATGATTGGGGATAACAAAGTTGAATTGAAAATGTGTTTGTATACAAATTCTAATGCATAAACATTTCTCCTTTCTTCGACTGTTAGTATACTACATAGTTCAAAAACATTTCATTTCTCGTTATTTTTTACTCGTCGGTCTAAAATTAGTTCTTGTATCATGGTCATAATTACACTATCTAGTCTACTTATCTTATTTTTACATATAAAACCCCATATGGGCAAACAATAGTCAACTAGAGATAAAATTAGCGAAGTACAGAACATTTTACGAAATTTAAAATCAAAATAAAACTTATATCTACTAATTAGTTAAATTCTACCCAGCATATTTTTTAGTACATATTGATATTGTTCTTCAAACTTTAGGGTTGAATCGAGTCTCACACCCAAGTATTTAAATGAGTCAACCTGCTTGATTACATTTAGGTCTAAGTTTACTACACCTTTAAATGCTTTTTCTTTATTATGGTGAAAGAGCATCCATTCAGTTTTGTTAAAATTAATAAGTGCCTTATTTTCTTAGGTGGCTGAAAAAGAAAAAAAAACAAAAGAAATTTGACTTTAAACGAATGAAAAAAACGAAAATGGGGAAAAAGCTGATTTTGAGGGGCTGAGCGGGTTTTTCTGGCCCACTTGGGTTGGGTTGGGCGGATTTTTTTTCTTTCCAGCTTGGGTTGGGTTGGGCTGGGCGGGTTTTTGTTGAAGGATTATTGGGTTGGGCTGGGTTGGGCTATAAAATTTTGGTACCGGGTTGGGCTGGGCGGGTATTTTTTCTGACACATTTGAGTCGGGTTGGGCTGGGCGGGTTTCATAAACTTCGACCCGACTCAACTCTGGTACTTAACAGTAGTTGGCAATTCTATTATGACTTCAGGAAATGTAAACTACTGACAAAGAGAGCTTCTGTAGTTGACGTGAGCTTACTTGTTATTGTAATATAAGCAAATTATATAAAGCCGGTTACAGAGACTTCTTTGTAATGAGGTGCTAGATTTAATTAAATTAAAATTCTTAAAATATTTTGGCCAATCTGACGAACAGGACCAAACCGAATTATCACAGAATACCTTAAATATCACCTTTCCCTTGTCAACTCAATGTCAAACAATTCTCCAGCATATTCCATTTCGGCGTCAATAACCGCTTCATTGTGATCTCAATGTAATGTATTTTGTATGTATATGCTACAAGAATTATGTCGTTAACATAATTCAGAATGCTAAACGTTAGGAAAAAGTTCTTCTGTTTTGCATTCCACCTAGGGTGTAATTCAATATACGATTAGACATTGCTTCGGCAAAAACATTTGCCTAAGCACAAAATTTCTGAATTTAATATTTTCATTCTTAGTAAAAACTTGCGCAATTGCTGAGCAAAATTTTGATCAATTCTTCAATTTATTGTCATCGTAATGATTTGGTAATATTAAGAACGAAAATTATTTAAAAATTGTCCATTTTCGTTTAATTTGGAAATTTTAGTATTTTAGAATTGATGGTGTTTTGCTTAAATGGAGACGAATCAACTACACGCTCTTCGGGGGTAAGAAATGTAGAATCTACCGCTGTGGAAGACGAACTTAGCATAATATCTGAAATGTGTGAAAACGGAGATGACATTTCACCCACGATAAAGGAAATGCTACTGTTCTCAGTATTGATGAAAAAATCTGTATCAAAAAATAACACGGAACGCGATCCAGCTTTATTGTACCTTCGTGTTAATTATAATAAACAAGAAGCACATACAATGCGCATTAAGGAAAGTAACTCATCGCAAATGTTCATCACAAGAAAACCAGTGACCTGTTCCATGCATGTACTTGTTTGTTCGAAGTGTACGAAATATTGACGAGGCAATAAGTAAATAAGGGGCATTTTTAAATGGATTTTTAGTACAATTTTATAAATCTAATAGCAAATTACATTAGACATGGATATTGTCATGCTATGGGTGGATGGCGTTATCTTGGAGAATTTGATGCAAGTGAGAGATGCAATTAATAAAACTTCCAATTCAAAGTGCCACGAAAATCAGTTGCGTTCAATGCCTGCAAAATTGAAAAGATTTGGATTCCCGACATATTTCTCGGTGATTAAATAACGCAATGGCAATCTTTGAAAAATATCTTGATAACATGTTACACAATCTCTAGAGGAGATAGTTGGATAGGCCCATGAATAAATTTGTATGCATGGTCCTCTTGTTCAATTGAGAGGAACTGAAAGCCTGTCTTCATTTTCTTTTGTAATTACACCTATTTTGTCTTCCAAACATTAGGTAAAATGGAGGAAAGAGACAGAATGAATACAAGGGATTCTGTTCCGTTCATATACTCGTGATACTCATCCCTTAACATGCAAAGGTTGCTTCCCAGCTCCAAAAATATCCGATTTTCAAACGCTGTGAAGGTATACATTCAAATTAATACACATTTTCTTAATTGCGTTTTCTTTATTTTTTTTACTCATTGTCTTCATATTTGAACTGGGTTTTGTTGGTCTCCATGTTGATGGTGGTGATGAAATGTGTCGTTTTGAAGACATTGTAATATCTTAAAAACAGAAATTGAATTTAAAATAAAATTTAAAAAATAATGGGAATTAATTTACTTAAGTGCGATTGCTGTGGGGTTATATTAGTGTCATCCATTATTTAGCTGGCCATAACGTAATTTGGTAGCTGGCGTATGTACTTAATTAATAATAAATATTTTGTTTATTTTACTATTTCTTGTATATTCAGCCTGGAGGAAATACTTTCAATGTAAACAAACACTGCATTATTAAGGTTCCCTCTTGAGTCCACTGTCCACTAACAATGGCAAATTATTCATGCTTAATGCAGTGTAAACGGATTGTAGTACAACAATGGACAGCACTTATGACAGTTCCATGTTCTCATCTCTGCATATCCAGGGAGTTCAATTAACTACTGGGTACATATTCATAGAAAGTTTTGGCAGGTTTTTTTTACAACTAGTATAATATTTCACGAGTAATAACAAAGATTTTTTAAGGGCAATCCCACTTTTATAATATCGAATCTTCTTCAATATTTGTAAACTTGCAATAAACTATGTCATACTTGCTATTATTGTTATCGTATTTGCCTTATCCTGATGCAATAATATGCATAACGTGGTTCATTATGGTGTAAACTGTAAACCATAATACCAAACCAACTTGTTCCGTTCATATAATAAAAAATATGCATTGGTCCACGTTAGTGTCTTATACATTCCGATTTTATACATACTCTTTTATTTGTATGACTGCCATGTAATTTTAACACTGATTAAAGAGAGTTGATCGTTATTACTTCCTGACCAGCAGAATCTGTGTAATAATAGTGTAATTAATTGTTTAAATTAAAGTAAACATTTAATTATTTCCTAAAGATTTCATGATACAATTCCAATTCTAGCAATGCAAAATACAACCACTTTCTTAACAATATAAAATAAATGATTGCGTGACGATTATAAATGAATAAACTTAACCTAACTGGTACCTACCTACCTCAATCGTTACATATTCATCTCACCTTCATTCATTTGCAACCTGTCTTTCCACCACCATCATTACCAGCATTGCCATTATTATCCAACTCTTAAATTTCTATCTTTGATTCATATCACTTTCAATGTCAAATCCGGTTTTCTTTAACAATCGCTGGTCTCTTTATTACTATTATTGCATGACATCCTCTCAACTTGAAGTCTTTTGTCTTTAATTCTATTCCACTCTCACTTTCTCAACAGTCTCAATCTGCATATGAATACAAATCTATATCTTTTCATATGTCTGCTACTGATGTGTATTGATTGGATATTGACGTGTAAAAAGTT
>JAQFZJ010000949.1:0-14443 GCA_034695645.1 Folsomia fimetaria
CCATTCTGCGCAACCGTTATATGAGCTAGGGTTGTCAAGCAATCGTGGAAATCTAACTTTTTGTAGTTAATTTATTCCGCGGTTTCCATAATAATTGCCGAAAAAAAGGAAATGGGTAGAGCTTGGTTTGTGGGTATGGTATAAAATGTAGGAGTTGTAATAATAATTAAATTATTACTGGAATCGTTACTCTTATTAGAAATGTCTGGAAATCATAATCGTAGTGACGGAATCGATGAACTCCACCGCAGATTCCAACATCTGCAAAGAGTGACTCGAAGAGAAAGCGTTATCCGAATGCGGCACCATGAATATGACGACGAATCACCATCAAAATCACAACAACCTCGTAAGTTGAAAGTTACCCGCAGTATCTATTCTTCTGAAGAGCTGAAACGTCTCCAAAAATGTTTTCTCTCCGCGGATCACGACAAGGATGGGAAATTGAACGGTTTGGAGCTGAGTTATTGGTTGGAGAAGCACAACTGTCCTCTTGGACGAATACAGTTGGGACAAGTTCTGAAAAACTTTGATTTGGATAAAGACGGTGCCCTGGATTGGGGGGAGTTTGTCCGGTTTTGTGAGAAGATAGGGCTCCAAGAAGATAAAAATAAAAGAACACAAGAGGAAGAGGAAACATTTTATGATTGTTTGGAAGACCCCGCAGGTCCGGTGGATACGGTGCTTTCTTCCAGGGTTGAAGTTGAGGCGAGCAATAAGGAGAGGGTACGGTTGAGTTTGCATGCGTTGAAGGAAGGAGGATTGGCGAAAGGGGGGCTGAAGGTGTTTGAGGAACAGGTTGGGAACATAAAACAGAGAATGATTTTGGATCGATGGGCGGGTTTCAAACTAATAATTTTATTAAATGTAACTGTTATTTAGATTCAGAAATGCAATGGGACTGGAGGCTATGGTCAGTGCGAGAACATTGTCAAGGCAAGGCAAGAAATCGTCAAGTCAAGTCATGCAGCTGAAGAGCCAAATCGCAAAGTCGAAGAGTCAAGTCAAGAAAAAAAGAAGTACAGTAATAATAATTTTGCAGAAGATATGCAGTCTGTGTTTGGGAATGGTTTTGATTTCGAACAACTTCGTGGCGTGTTGCATCATCCAAGGGACGAAGGGGGGAGACATATTTGTGAGGATCAGATGTCATCATCAAGAGATAAGAATAGGAATGATGACCATTACTATAATCATCAAGACCTACAGAGTGACGATCGTTTATCTATACATGATCATATGCATGACCATCGACATGAACATGACACCTATCAACGTGATCATGACGGCCATCTATGTGACCACGACCATCAACATGGGCATGACGACTATCAACATGGACAAGACGACTATCAACATGGACATGACGACCATCAACATGGACATGACAAAGAAGCCAACGAAGAGAACCGTTTCCGAACAGAACTCTTCATCACACCGCATCACGCTGATCACAATAATGAGAATGAAACCACAAATCGAGACACTGAGGACGATCCTCATTCAGCAACATCCATTTCGCTAGACGATACCCGCATCATTGTCCCCGTTGACCCCTCTTCCTCTGACAGGTTTGACTCTACAGATCTGCGGAAGAGTGTTGTTCGAGAGGAAGTAAGCAATCGTCATGACTTGGATGAAACAGAAATAAATCATTCTGCTCATCTTGCACAAGACGTGGATCTGGGTAAAGAAAATGAGGGGGTAGTGGTGGTGGGAGTGAAGAAGGAACAACAAAGGCATCCTCCGCATCACCGACCTTCGATGGAACCGGAAGCATACCAACATTTCTACGGAACACATCCTGGTCCAGACTTGGAGGAGGATTTTGAAGGGTTGCAGCTCGCAGAAAGGGGATGGGACAAGGATCCGAAGCACTGGAAATTATAAATATATATAAATTAAACTTTTACAAAATAAAGAAGAATTACGCAATTTAATCTAAGCAAACTTTTCATATTTACATATTTGTATACCATATATTTCATGGCACGTGGATTAATGATTAATCGATCCATGCTACTTTTTCCCTAATCCAATAATCCAATCCACACGCAACGCCCATCTATTACACTCTCTCACATTAAAATCTCCTTGGTGTCTAGCGTACAACAAACAAACAAACACGGACAACTCCAGTACTCGTAAACCTAAATATAATATTTGTTTATTTTTATTAATTAAAAATAATTATTGTTTTTGTAATAATTAACTAATGTCATGTCTTCCACGAACACTTCCAGAAAAAGTAACAACAAACCTCCTCCCGCTGGTGGTGGCCCTCCTTCTGCTCGTCAATCCGCCAAATCGGTGAGCATCCGTCCATCCGGTTCTTCCTTGAAACCATACTCTGCCCGGAAGTTGGGAGACGGTAAGGACGACTGGGGTCCAGGTGGTCCTCCAGGCCCTTCTTCCAGATCCAAATCCAAAACGGGTATGTTGGACACGGAAAGGTTTTGTGGTCAGGTGATCACAATTCCGGAAGAGCTTCCAGACATTTTGAAACTGTATGCGAAGGGAGCGATGAAAACTCAGCCTCCGGATTTGTTGAGGTGGAGTGGGGCTTACTTCCGGTAAGACATATTAGTAGGAAATTAAAGGATTTAAAAAATGATTAAGGGTGTTTGTTGTTGTTGCTGGATTGGATTAGAGCATTGGCGAATGGAGAAACGCTTCCAACCAAGGAGAAAGTGGAATACCCTATGCGGCAGAGTAAGGATGGACTTTCTCCAGGAATTCTGAGGGTTATTGATAATCAGGTGGGTATCAGAGGGTGTGGTTATGCAATGATAATAATATTTGTTGTTTATATCTAGCTTGGCGCAAAAGGCGGACTGAAAGTGGAGACTGCTCAAGTGCTGAAACGTTGGAGAGGTTTTGGACTGAGCGTCGATGCATTTAATGAAGTTCTTGGTGCAGGTGGCATGATGGGGGCGAATGTGGTGGAGTGGGATAAGCTGATTGCAGTTATGGCATCAACTATTGGACAGGTGGACAGAAGGTAGTGTGCAAAAATATTATGATTTGATTTATTTCTTATTCCTGTGCAGAATTTGACCGACACGATGGCCATCCTATGCGAAGTGCTGACCCAACAGGCTGAAGGGACCGAGCCCACAATAAACTATGCAACTTGGATAACCCTGTATTCCTATTTGGGGGTGGTTGTGCTAAAACTGGTCGATTCGGAAAAAGTCAGGGCGGTGGATGCTTTTCTGTCCCCCATTGCAAAAGAGAATTCAGGACTGCTTGGACCCAAAGACTTCACTTCCGCATCGTTTCGGTTGTATTGAATTCAATTGTGGAAAAAAGTCTGGATGATGATAATTGATAATTAGTTATACAAAACTGAGGAATGGCGACTGAAGTCGAAATTAAATTCCCAGATTGATATAATAATTACAAAAAGATAAAATACCCAAAATATTTAAAGTTGTATAAAGTAAAATAAAGTTGTACAACGTTAATAATAAAGTGTCATATATCTCATGCATTTGCATATCTGTGATAGATAGAAGAATGTACTGTTTTAAATTTTACGAAGCAAATTTTTCAAAATAGGAAATTTCAAGTCCATTTTTCAGAGAGGAGTCATTTTAAAATACGTAATTTGGGGAGTAGCCGATCAATTTTAACACGTGTTTACAAGCTATTTTTGACGAATTTTTATTTGGCTGTTGGCAAAGAGATTGATCACATTTCTTCAAATGGAAGTTTTATGACTTGCAAAGTGAAAGTGCGTCGCACTTCCGGTTGCAATTTTACTACAGTACTGAATTTAACTGATCATGGCATTCGAACAATATTTAATTTCTCGGCAACAAACCTGCTACAAATCGCCCCTGACCTACCGACCCCTTACACCCACACCGGAATGCACTCCTGACAAATACACCACCTACTTCCGGAAAAGATGGGACGCTCTAAAGGGTCCGAATCCTTGCAAGAAGGGAACCAAAACAGACCTTACCGCATCCTGCCACTACACTGCAGGCAAGGAACACCATGCCCATCGTTATGGACACCCTGGAGTCTCTTTTAGCCGCTCGGATGAAGAAGTTTGTCTCTCTTTGGAGCAGCAAGGGTGGATTTCAAAGTACAAGAATGACTTCCCCGTGCCATATTCACATAATAATGTGGTAAGTGACAAGGAGGGGATGAGATTAAGAGAATCAAATCTGGATTTTATTGAATTTAGGACGACTGTTGCAAAGCTCCCTGTCCCTGTGAGTTGGGGAATGATAAGGTGCCAAAGATTGATTACGTCTGCAAGCCGGAAGAGTGTAAAGAGCGGATGGACGATATGACGACCCATCGTCACTTCTTTACTCCAAAACCGACACCATCCCGACCCCAGAGACGCGTGGAAAAGTGGGATCCTTGTGGGTGTCCGTTGGATGGCGCAACGTCATACCGGCTGGACTTTCCGCATAAGAAACGAGTTCCAAATGGTCCAGTTCCGGCGGCCGTGACAAAGTATGGGATGTGGTCAATGGATCAGTTCTCTGAAGAGTGAGTATCTTTGATAACCTTTGACCTTATCTTTTAAAGACTATCCTTGTCTGTTATTTCTATTCTAGACCTATTTCTGAAGAGACAGAGCACTTGAGTCAATTTCCTCCTAAGTTTGACACCAAACGGGGACCAATTCCACCCAGGAATAGTCTCACTTCTGGTTCCGGTCCCTTTGCCAGGGCGTCAGAGACTTGTTATGAATTTGGTCCGAAGTCTGTACCATATCCTGTAGTCCCGGAATGGGTGTTGCAAGAACCGGTGTGGGTCTCGCCTTGTCCGCCTTTGGACGATTGTACAACTTATAAACATTTCTATGTGGAGCATCACATCCCAATTTATCCGGATCATGGGGATGTAAGTTAGTCATGTATTGATTGATAGGCACAGCACATTGATAAGCATTGGCGATTGATTAATATAGAAAATGACATCACCCGGAGCAATTCCATTCCCTACCTTGAACAACTTGTGGTACACGTGCTGCGATCCTAAAGTGGATCAACGCACTCCTGTCGAAATCAAGGATAACGATCCCTGGCCTTATGTGAAACCTTGTCCGATAAGATATCAAGATAACTTGACGACAGACCCTTGCGCTCCGTTCCGAGACGAGACGACGAATAAAGCGGACTTTGTGGCAAAGAAGGGGTGTGCCCGGGGAAAGAATTATGCTCCTTGTGCGGGTTACACGCCTCCAATTCAAGAATTTAACGGTAGGAATTAAAATAAAATTATTAATTAATTAGAAAAATTAGTGCATTCAATTAATTAATTAGATGACACCACGAACCGCACCTCTTTCCGCGCCTATGACCAAGCAGAGTATAAAAATGCCAAGTTCAGCGCGGGTAATAAGGCAGGCAAAGTGTGGGGTCCGTTCCGATGCGAGCCAAAAGTTGACAAGTGTCTGCCGCGGTTCCCTGCACCGTATGGACATCCACTCAAGCCATTTGTAAGTATAAAGCATCCATTTATTCAGCCTTTTTGGAAGAGAGAATTTATCAAATATCTTTATGCTTTATTGCAGACGAAACAATGCCCTTGTGGTCCCTTTGATGACCGCTCCACGTACCACAAAGACTTTAAATTCCGTTCAAAAGAGATGGTACGTCTCTTGGAGGAGGAAATGTGTGAAAAAGTTCCCGTCGGCAAAGGCGTCTCCCTCTATCGACACGACTTTGTGGAACAAAAAGGTCAAAAGGCGCAGAAAATTCCACCCCCGCCAGGCAAAGGGTACCGATGCGTTAACCCGAACTCCTTCTTGGACACGGACACCCTTTATAGAAGACAGTTCCAGGACTTTTGGAAGATGGGCGACAGGTCAAGGTTGGAAGGGTATCGGGGCAAGAGAAATGACCCTTTGGCAGTCAAGAGGCAGAAAGAGGCGGAGGAAAGGGTGGAGAAGGAACCCTTTGAAATTGTCGCGATGCCGGAAGGGACAACGGTGGAGGATGTGGTGAAGGGGTGGGAACAGAGAAATAATAATTGCGGCGGCGGGCGGGTAGTTTACTAAAAACGATACATAATAGTAATTATTATTAGTAAAATTAAAAAGATTTGTAAATGCATGAATAATGGATGAATTTGTGAAGGAAGAAGAATTAAAAGAGACGTAATTATAGCTAACACGATATAATTCGATTAAATTATTATTAAATTGCATTGTTTTATTGGGAAGAATTTTAAATTAAGTTCAAATTTTAAGGATAGTTAGGTTATTTATTAATTAATGGTTCTTCAATTACATGCATTACATTTTATAAACTTGTAAACCGCATACGTAGCAGTTAAGTTATCATTATCAAGCGTTACAATATTATACGATTTCGATTAAAAGTTGCATGAGAGCGTTTCACACAAGATTCGCACACATTTTTTGCACAGTTTTGTTATGTCGAGGTTAATAATTATGTCTTTTTCTTGTCTTTGGTGACCCAATTATTGGTTTGACTTGACACAACAAATATCAGTCAGTATAAGTTCTCTTTATAACTTTAATTACACTTGGCAGAGATTACATAAGAAGACAGAAAATATTATTGTGTCAAAGTAATTGCAATAGATGAAGAAAAATGCTTGCTATATTATGTATTTCTATTTCTGTACATTTTTATTATTATCACGGTTACATTTGACGCTTGTTTTGATATCGTGTTATCTTTACCTAGAGAAAGATTTACTTATAGGTATGTAAAAAAACTAGGAGACATTTATAGAATTACTAGTACATATATTTTTGGATAAAACAATTTATTCTATTTACTTTTCATTAATTGAACTAGTTAAAATAAATGTTGTATTTATTCTGTAATATGATTTGACAGTCTGTTTGGTTTGATTGTGGTAATTAAAGTCGAAACCACAAATGATAGGTTTTTGGTGGGGCGTGTGACTTGGTCCACACCACGGATTACGGACGGTTCCCTCATTCGTTCATCTTATGTAAATTGCTTATGAAATTATTATTAACTCATGCATTATAATGGTTTAGTTTTTAGTTTAGTTACAGCAGAATGTAATGAAGTTTAAAAAGAGATTGACAAAATTCCTCATCAAGTAACAGATTGATTAGAAGAGACGGAAAATGGAGGAAGGATTTTGGAAGGGATGGATTAAGAAGAAGAAAAAGAAAGATGAGAAGGTTCTTAAGATGTAGGATTAAAATGGATTATGGATTAATAAGAGTGGAATTTATAACAGAAGAGAAAAGAATAATGAACATTTTCTGTCACCACCTACTACAGATTTAAATAAAAATTGACTAAATGTGAATTATCTCCTATTTATTCGCTATTAGAACGTTTTACCCGCCGTGAACCTATTAATCATGTCAAAAGTCCACTCTGGCTTATCATGAGGCGCAACGTGACCCGCATTTCGGATAAATAAGTAAATTAAATTCCTTGACACCTTTGTATAACCGGCAATCTCGCGATTCACTTTCCAGATCTTTCTTTCCGAATTGGTGTAATCGTCCGCGCCCTACAATTTTCACAATATTAGTAATATTTAAAAAATTGCACCCACAATTTTTTTGCAAAACTTTTTTGACTCACCTTCCATTTCAACGACCTAATAAACCTTGCAATTCCCGTATGCGGAACAGCCATGTCGAGTTGTGACGAGTAAATGATCATTCTGTAATCCGCGTCCAGCAATTCCTCCACCCAAGGTTTAACACTTTGGTGAAAATCTTGTCGCATATATTTGAGCACGGAGGAGTTAAAGTTTTGATAAGGTGTCGCCCCAACATGAATTGCATGGCGGACATAGTCACGTTGAATATATTGTTGGTAAAATCCATACGTTTTAGGACGTGTCTCCTCCAAATAGTTCTTGTTAAAATCGAATCCTGTAACGTTTTTGAAATAGGTGGGGAACGGGGTAAAATCTCCGTGGAGGAGTTCGTCCATTAACTATATAATAAATAAATAAAAGATAATTATTTAGGGAATTTCGTGTCATTTGTTGCGTAATCGTAATCATGTAATATTTTACACGGAATTATTATTGGCATGTATTTATGAGATTTATGAAAAGTGTGAGTTATGTGCGCATTTTTCGCTAACGTTTAAACGGTTGAATTAAATTGAAAGTGAGGGAGGGAGTATGAATTGTTTTTCGTGATATTATGTATTTATATTATTATTATTACTATTATATGAATTAGGTTTTACTTTTGTTTACTAATAAATAAACGCTTGTTTCTTAAATGGAATGACCGACCGTGAGAAATTATTGAACTCTGTTCTTCCACATGTGTGCGTTTGTCGTCATCCTGTCTGAATTTGCGAAATTTCGCAATACCATTTTTTGTGTTTGAGATTGGTTGTTTCGTTTAAAGAGGACTTAAATAATTCGTTATGGGTTAGACGTTAGACCACGAGTTAAACTGAAATTATGGATTATTTTCGAGAATGATGAAATCTAAAATTTTGCACATAAAGACTATTTTTCTAATCAAAAGATTTCTGGCGACTTCATTTCAAAGTAAGTATAGGATTTTGGTTGTATTTTGTATTTAAAAATATTAAGGAATGCAATAAGGTAATTTTGTATTTCCATTATTATACAGAGTGATAAGGGAGTAATTAATATGATTGATATTAACCTCTACAATTAAGTTAGATGGAATACTTAAGATGCACAATGGTGTATTATGCATTTGGGTCAGATAATGGATTATTTCGAGCTTATCTGTTTATCATATTCACACCCATAGTAAAAGCATGAATGTATGCATGTATGTTAAGATAAGTTAAGAGTGAATATACTTTAAGAACAATAGGGGACGAGACCTTTACACCATTATTTTGTCACACAGACAACGATCTAATAAAAAAAACGTGTGCAATAAATAATCCTCACCTTTCCAAACCAAACTAAATCAACAATGATTAATGATGATGATGATGACTAATCAGTTATACTTGCACTTGCAAAAGCGTGTTATTATTTGCTCATAGATGGATAAGCATCAATTCGCTCAAAGTGCATGCAATTTTGTTGCAAAATAATAATAAAGAAGATTGTCTCACATTGTCCACGTCCAACCATCTCCCTTTAGAAATAAGATCCTTGCTCTCCGCATACTTTTGGTCGAAATGTGCCTTGCCGTTCTCATCAATTAGACCAATGTTGTACATAAATTCACCAAAATCAATCATTGACACGGGATCGACGAAAGGCGCGCCGAGAATGAGACCTCTTAAATTGATCCGAACAGCGGGCAATTCCTGATTCGTTTTATGAATTTTGTATGCAACGGAAAGCGCATATTTCCCTCCGTAGGATTGACCAGCGATGTAAAAGTCACGGGATTGATAGTTCGGAAACAGGGTGAAGAATTGGGTAAGAGCGTTGTACAGGTCGCGGGAGACGTCTTTCTCATTGCGAGCATAACCGTTTTCGTCCTCGGTGAAGGAGAAACCTAAAACAAAGGTTTGAGATTTTGTCGGGTTGCTGTTGAAAAGTTAGATAAGACCTTACCACATCCTACAGGGTTATCAATGTAGAGAACGGAATGCGTGAGTGACCACGGGTTAGAGCGGAAACGGAGATAACTTTTTGAATCTACGAGAAAGGGACCGTGTTCGGTAAACAGGCCGAAAAGGGAGGGCGCACCCGGACCTCCTTGAAGCCAGAGGACGACAGGCGCGTTTTCAGAGTTGTACTGTAGAGATAAGGTGCACGGTTATCATAAGATAAGACATAAAAGGATAAGGTTTTCTTACTGCGGCGGGAAAGAACCAAAAGAACATGTTGGAATTATAAGTGGGGTGCACATTAAAGAAGCCAGAGTAGGAATGAACCCTGGTAAAGTTTGTGACCCGTGAAAGATTTTGTGCGCGCTCAATCTCCCCGCGCGTGATGTATGGCGTCACAATTAAGCGGTCACTAATTTCACGATTTTCCGTAAAGATGTTGGTCACTGAGGGTCGCGAGGGGGGAAAATTTTGACATTCTACTACACTAACCAATATAACGCAGGTAACGGCGATTATGATGGATAAGGACTGCACTACTGTATTTTGCGACATTTTTGCAATTCTTCTCCTTTTTGGCACAAATGAATTGAGTCACTGATTACTTATTTAAGTTTTAAAATTTCACCAAACCAACTTCTAACCAATGTTAACTAAATCTTTTTACACAAATTGTGACATTATGTATTCAGATGAGTCGGTGTGGATTCAGACTGGATTTAGAATCGGTTTTAAGAAGCGTTAAAACAAGCAAGATCAAACGTTAGAGTCTAACGTTTAGAGTCTCTTCTTCTTAATATTTGTTGTGTGTCGCGTGAGGGGGATGAAATTGGAGTGGAATGGTGTGAGAGTATTTGCACCATTTTCATTTTAATTGGAGTCAAGAAGAGGGAACAAGAACAGAACAGAATATTATTTATTAACATTGGGTCATCACCTTTCATTTCATTTAAGTTTAAGAAATTGTTTTTAATACACGTTTTATTTTGTTATGTTAAAGTAAATGTAGATAGTATGGATTGAGGATGACATAATAAAGAACTCTTAAGAAAGTTCCCACGCTCATTGTGATTAAGTGTATGTGTGCATGTAATAAAGTGCAATTGCATATTACTTACATATTACATCAATAACTGCAAATTGAACTGAACAACCACATAAACAACTATGTATATACAAACAAATCACTCTGTGTAATGCATAATATTTGATATTGGTTGCATTATTTACTTTGGTTTGATAATGATAAATTGAGATATGCACTGTGCATAATGTGTAACAATGACATGAATTAAAGAGATATAATAAACAAAATTTGCAGAGAAGAATATAAAAAATGCACATTTTATTGTTTAATCATCCAATGTCTGTATGTATTAATCGACTTTGACTCCTGTAATCTGATAAAGAATTAAAAGTAAATTGTAAGATCATTGAATTATTCAGTTTTTGAACAAGTCTGATTGACGATAAATTAGGTTCATAGGTCAGTCTATTAACTGGTCAATGAGGATTTCCCAGTCAGTGTACTGTATAATAATTAATAATAGTTAACATCCACCAATATGATTATGACAATAATTTGATCACGTATTATATGTACATATGTATACCAGATAAAAAGGTTTCATTTTGATAATTGTGAAATTCAGCAACGGATTGTTATCTTTGTCGCATAAGTTGTGACAATTTATTATTGATGGGTTTTTTCGGGGTGATGAGGTGATCATTGATTTGATAAGGAGTCAGATAAGAAAAAAATGTGGTGGCGATTGCAGTATTAATGAGATGAGACACTGTTTGGCCAATATTCATTCATTCATTCATAGGTTTTGTCATCATCATGACGCTGTTTCAAGTAGTAGTAGGTATTTTTCTAGTGGGTGTGGCAGTGGGACAATCATCATCAGATATCCGACTTGACCTTATCGAAGAATGGTTGGCGGAACAGAGGGGTCCCCCGTCATCATCCAATTTAAGAAGGCCTGAACCCACCTTTGTCAATATTACGAACGGAATGTTGGAAGGCACCACGTTTGTGGCAATGGGTGGGGACACTATGTATGCGTACGTGCAAAAAACAAGATACACCCACTCAACGAAAATAGCGATATAGTTAATTTGCAAAAAAAAATGATTTTTTTCTCAATAAAGATATCTTGGAATCCCATTTGCAAAAGCACCCGTGGGACCTTTGCGATTTCAGGTGAGACGGGGCATTGTTAGAAGAACGTAAGATTTAATTTAATACTTGTAAATGTTTGTGACGACAACAGCCACCTGTACATTATGACGAAATGTGGACGGAAACCCGTGCCGCGAATTTACATCCGGATGCTTGTCCACAATATTTGACCAATACGACAAGGGCGTCAGAGGACTGTTTGTTTGTCAGTGTGTATACGAAACGGGTAAGATTATTTTTAAAAGAGATTGGCGATTAGGCCGATTAAGATGGGGTTAAGTGTGTTTTAGCGCTCTAATGAGACGGATAATCCACTTCCGGTCATGGTAAGTCTGGGATTGACTTGATGGAGTATTAATTAATTAATTGATTGATTTTGAGTAGTATTGGATTCATGGTGGAGGCTTCCTTTTGGGACAAACTTCATACTACACTGCAAGCAAGTTGTTGGAGAATGATGTGGTTGTGGTGACTGTGCAGTGAGTATTTAATTAATTTAATTATAATTTAATTGTAATTAGGATATGAGTTAATATCTGATTAGATATCGAATGGGGCCACTCGGCTTTTTGAGCACGAAGGATGACGTAATTGCAGGAAACATGGGGATGAAGGATATGGTAATGGGGCTGCAATGGGTGCAGGACAACATTGCCGCATTTGGAGGCGACCCCAACAGGGTTACAGTCTTTGGCGAGTCGGCTGGTGGAGCAGCAGCAACTTTTATGCTAATTTCTCCTTTAGCAAAAGGTAGGATGGATTAGGATTAATGATTAGATAACTGATTAATGAAATCTTTTGGGATTTAGGTTTGTTCCACGGAGTGGGAGCAATGTCGGGTACAGCAGTTGCGGAATGGTCCATGGACAGGGACCCACTCCGGTCAACGTACAGATTAGCGGAAATATTAGGGTGTTCCAATGAAACTAGTGAAGCCATACGGGATTGTCTTTTGGCGATGGAATGGATCGATATTTCAAAAGCGCATTTCGAACTTATGGTAAGAAAAGATATGATAAGCAAAGATAATCAGTGCGTGTCAAATTGAGATACATAAGTATGTTCTTGCTTGCAATAGTTGAACACACAAGCGTCTGAACTGAAGGCGAATCTTGCAGGGACCTCTCCCATCGTAGAGCACGAGCATGACGGCGCCTTCATTTCAAAGGAGCCCTTAGAACTACTCGAACAAGGCGACATCGCTCCTGTGCCCGTATTATTGGGCGCGAACCAGCATGAAGGCATGGGTGTTACTCAAATACACGGACACGGACATCGTCAGTGCTGACGGTAACCCTGAAGGTCCCTGGATAAGCACTCTAGCGTCTTAGGGTCTATCCCTGGATTGTCTATTTCGAAAAGGTTAGGTTTTCAAAAATTTAAAATACGAGCTCCACACATGGCGTAAAGAGGGCACACCCATTTCCGGTTTTTAAAACCTTACCTTTTTGAAATAGACAATCCAGGGGTATGTCCTAAGACCCTAATTGGGTGTACCCACGTACCTTAGGGTCCTTGGATAAGCGACGCTGTCCGTGTCCGTGTCCGTGTATTTTAGTAACTCCCTACTCTCTGCAGGCAGTTTCCTCTTGGGTGTGGCGTATGCTCTACGACTTGGGTGGAACAATACTTTAGACGACCCGACCTATGTGCATCAGAAATTGGTGGGGGACTTGTTGGCGACATGGGGCGTTTATGAGGATACGAATGGGGCCTCAATTTCACAAGCGTTGTTGGCCGGTTGGGTACCCCAGGACGAGTTGAGGACAAATTTTACAACGATGCAATACAACTTGATTGATGTGGGTGGTTGAGGAGAAAATGAGAATATTTGCAAATATTTTGAATGTGAATTTATGTTTGTGCTAATTTTTCTCGTAGATGTTTTCTGCGCTATTTATGAAAGCTCCGATTTTAAGAACGGCTGAAATTCTGAGTAGGAAAGTGCCCTCCGTGTACTTTTACTCGTTTGAATATGCAAGTCGGAGCAGTTTGTGGAATTTTCTGGCACTTGTGCCAATTTTGGTGCCGGAGTTGGGGCCACTTATTCCTCCCTTTGATGGGGGTGTGACTCATGGAGGTAAAAGAAATGAAACGATAAAATAGTTGGCTTATTTTGCCCTCTGTCTCAACTTGCCTCTTGTTTTTTCATATACATAGACGATTTAGTCTACATGTTCAGTTTCCCTTTGATCCCGACACAAGCAGATCTCGCAATGACGAAGATTTATTGCAAATATTTTGCGGATTTTGCAACTACTGGGTATTTCATTAATTAACCACAAGATTAATTGAATAATTATGATCATTTAATTACGTAATAATTCGTAATTAATTATATTTGTGTTACAGAAAACCATCCCCTACTTGGGATGCTTTTACCATGGGGGATCCAATCTATATGCAAATTAAGTCTGTCCCTGTTTTAAAGAAGCATTATCCAATGGCGTGGAGGCAGGGGCTTACCTTTCCTGAATCGGAGTCTTAAATAAACAAATAAATATCTTGTTTGTCCCACTTTCATTATTGACTAAATGCTGTGATTTTTGTTCAATTTGGAGATATTAAAAAATGGTAGAAAACAGAAAAAATCAATCAAGTAGAGAGAAGATTACTTTGATGATTACATACTTTGATTACTTGTTTACTTATTTGCTTGTTAATAACATGTTTTAAATGTGATTAATTCTGAGAGTGGATGGATGTGGTGTGCGTTGGTCGGCATTTTGGACCATTTGTGAGAGGATATTGCATGGTC
>JAQFZJ010000950.1:0-14432 GCA_034695645.1 Folsomia fimetaria
TTATTTACCTCCGAAGTTGTTGCTGAACTTAACGACATATTTGAAGAAGTTGCGTCGGAATCATCCTTATCCCTCCAGCGCGGACTTCGATTTCTGCGCCGAGTTGCATTACTGCGCCTCAACTTTGTCCACGGCCTCTTCCTCCGGTCATCGAAATTCTAAAATTAAACATGTGACAGGAGATTGTCGTTTATTATCAACCCCAATTTACTATAAGTCCTATCGTGTCCTTAATTAAGATTATTAAACTTTGGAGCAGCTCAAATTGAGCTTATTTCTTACCCTTTCTGGATCCATATGTCGATAAATTGTAGCCCGACTTATGGGGTAACTTTTCGCGGCGGCTTCAACAGTTAATTTTCCTTCTTTTATCTTGCTAATGACACTGGTAAGTTGTTTCTTAGTGAAACGGTCCTCCGTCGTTCGAATATAGTTTCGAACCATGTTGTTCTGTTTCTGTATAAAGATAAATTGTGGAGATAAGCTTAATTGCAAATTATCCAGTTGAATTATTAAGTTATGCCTGCAATTTGATGATCTTTGAATTGTTGGCGTTATTATAAAAATTAAATAATTACCAAATTAATTATTAAACCGAAAACAAACGAACAAATTACAGAATAAAATATTTCCTATTATTTTGTTTTGTTTACTTTTTACTTGCAGCTGGAGCAGTGTATGAAGTTTGGGTTCGTGCCAGTCCTACCCGTCTCATATAACTGCATTTTAATCTACTAATCCCTTTATGTAAGAAATTAAAGCATTTTTTAGTGGCTCGCTGCTCATTTTCCCATTTACAATTTACACTTCATTTATCATATGTGCAAGAGAAAATAAATACAACACTGTGCTGCTACTTTTAACAACACTTCATTTTCTTTTCTATAAATGTAAGGTAACTGCAAACTCATAGTTAAAACAAGAATATTAAATTGTTTTCCAAAGAATAATTACAAAATAAGCCCTGTGCCCTGTGCCCTGTATCACAACTCAACTCGAACAAATCACTCAACACTAGAACACAAGTAAATATTGTCTCAGAAACAAAAATGTCTAATATGCCGTCGGATGAACTCTATCCCACCACTTTGAACACTATTCTTATTGAAGACGTAAGGATAATTCCATTTTTATCTGTATTATTAGTACATCAAATAGGCTACATGGTTTTGTATTTTTTAACGAATATTTAACATCCTTCATGTTTAGGTCATCACCCACATTTGCAAATTTCTGGATGTGCTCGACCTTAAAAATGCTGGGCTTGTTTCGCACTTATGGAGGGATGCATCCCTGACAGAACTGAAGAAAAGGACCTTCGTGACACTGGATTTGAATAGTTCTGCAGAGTCAAGTGAAAAAATCAACTTTTATCCCACTAGCTTGATCATTTCTGATCCTAGAGACACAGCAACACCTGTATTGCTTGCCCTCCCACTCCCATTTGATTTCCAACTAACGCGTCTCAAACTAGGCTATAGTTCTGCCAAGATCCTTGCATCTCAAATTGAATTCTGTCGCCAACTACTGAAAAATTCAGCGTCGACTCTTCAAGAACTAAACATATCAAACTTACCAAACCATTTCTCAGAAATTCCAGAAGTTTCGGATGGAATTGTATTTCCAAAAATGAAGAAATTTACTATTAGTTACTGCATCAGAGCGTGGGAGTCGATTAGCAGAGCAATCAAGCTGTTGGAAAAGTTTTCAAACTTGGATTACTTGAACCTAAATGCAGGAAATTTGCATACCATGCTGGGGAAGCGTGAGGGATTGTTGAAATGTTCTCTTAGGTACTAATTACATATGTTTGTTGTCTAAGAGTAAAAGTTTGTGTATCATCTGCTTATTATGTTGTAGTTTAATCTGCAATAAACGTTCATTAATTTCAGATCAATTTCTCATCTTACCTTACGCGACTACACGGACGCCAAGCACATCCTAGGTTTATTACAGTTACCATGCAAACTGAAAACCATCAAGTTTGAAGGTGTTTATTTTGTGAGTTATAAGTTCGATGGAGAGGATTCAATGCAAGTTTGTTCTGAAGTGCTTTACCAGTTTTTTAAGAAACATTCCGCGACTTTGGAAAAGTTGGATATATGTAGAGAAGCAACGGATTGTCGCGACAGAGTTCTCATGAAATTGATACTCCCAACTCTTCCTGTTTTAAAACGTTTACAAATTGATGGAGATTATATCCAAAGCGTTGTCTTCGAGGAAATATCCGGACATTTTGGACCGATACATTATGCAAGGAATTTACCGTGTTTGGAATCACTGGAAGTTTTGATGATTCGCAAAAATAATCTTGCTAGCCTGGACTCTTTTTTCCCGAATGATCTCAACATTGTGGTCCCAAGCGTCAAGAATGTCAACCTTGTTTGTACAAGGCATCAACTGTCCATTGATGAAGCGTGGAGTCATGCTCGAGCTCGCTTCCGCCTTCTTGGGTTGTTCCCAAATGCAAGAGCTTCAATCATGAAGCTACCTCCAATGTAAATCAAGTCATGGTAAATATTAATATGCGAGTTTAGTTGTAAAATGAACGTCCTTTGGCAGGAATTCCATACGTTATAATACAAAGTTATAGGTTAAGTTCTGTCTGCAGTAATAAGATTCGAATCAAAGCAAATCAAATATTTAGTTGATAATCATTATTTTGTAATTGTCATTTGTTTATCATGAGGATAAGCAAAATGAACTTTTATGCATTATCTAAAAGTAAATAATAATATAATATTTGTATTTCGTTATTGTTTTTTTAAACTTTCACATTCATTTACATTAGAAGCTTATGAATTCTTTTACGATTGATTAGCCAATTACTCAATTTCTTTCCATTCCCAATGCAGATTCACTTTTCTCCACCTTATCGAAATATGTTCCGTTCTTCTTGTGCTGTAAAACATACATTCATTATCATTTTTCCAAAATGTATCAACCAATCTCTAGTACTCACCATGGCAAAATGTTTCTATTGAGAGATTGCGACAATGCCTTTGAGTAAAATCCCTCCCACAAATTTGACAAATAAAATAACTATGCGGTCTTTCTTCCCTATGTGCCCCCAAATGTCCCTCCAACTCTCCTGGGGTCAGAAATATTCACACAAAAATAACACACCAGCTTCTTCTTCTGCTTGGCTTCGTCTTGATTGTGAAGTCGTAAAATGTGATTTCTTAATGAGGCCTGATCTCTTGTTTTAAAACCACCAACGTCACACATGTATGAAACATCTTTCTCATTGTGAACTCCACGCACGTGCGCCAACGCAGTTGTGGGTAAGGCGCTTGCTAAAGCCGCTGATAATGCTGAATTAGAAGTTAACAAGGGAAGAGCAACTGAATCAGTGATTCTTTTGTGAAAATCGCTAATAAAGTTGTTTAGTTAAACTTGACCTTATTGCTGACCTTTGAGTATTATTAATGTCATTGTGTGGGAAGGGTGTGATAGGGGGCGAAGCTCTAGGGCCCAATTATGGGTCCACTTGTTTAATAATAAAGTTGGTGTCCCCTCCCCGCGTCTGCCGATTCGTATCGTCTCATATTAGTCGTCGCCGCCGCACAAACACAAGCTTCAGATTCGCAGGGACCATCCCCATGAGTTTTGATGTGAGTGAGAAGCATATCATTGGCGCTGTACGTCTTTTCGCACATCTGACATCGATGCATCAACAATTCAAGGTGAATATTACGCTCATGTCGCCTTAACTTTGCCAGCGAAGTATTCTTAGCTGCAAATGCACACCCAGGAACAGTACAGTCACGAATTTTGCGATTGCCTGCTTGAGCATGTGTCGAAGAAAAGCTTCATCCATATGGAATGGATATTCAAAGATCTCACACTTTAACATCGACAGGCCCGTCAAACGATTAACGTCAGCTTAATTTCCAATCTAATTAAGTACTTAATTAGCTAATTAATTAATTAATTACTTTTTACGATTTTGAGATAATTAGTAATTACTAATTAATTACTCAGCGACATTTTTGGTAATTATTAATTAAGTAATTAATTAGCAAATCAGGTAATTAGCCCATCCCTGACACTAACAACTATCAAAATTACAGAATTTGAAAAACCCTTCATTGCAATGAATATGTACAGACCAATTGCCCTAATGAAGATTTCGAATAGCGTCATTAGAGTGGTTAGAGTACCTTTGGCAAATTACTTGGTTGGGTTACCAAGCTCATCTAAAACCTCTTAATTTTTCTGCTTCTTCATCTCAAACGAAAGCGAATGAATTCTTCCGAACCCAACGATAAAGGAAAATGGAGTCTTTCAGAAATAGGATTTGCAATTTTTTCCAATGTATATTTCGCTTTCGGTAGATAAAAACTAATGATTTTTTTTATGAATACCACGAGAATAGTTTGTTTTACTAAATTCTGTACTTATTATGGGAAACAAACGGTTGTAGGGGCATATAGAGATAGTGGTTTATAGAGTATAAAGAAATGTAAATTACACGAGGAAATGCGAACGGAATAATCCTATCGGCGCCGCCAATTTTTTATACATAATGTCAACAGTCATAGCAAGGTATCTTCCAAATGTTTATAATCTGTAACTATCTGTATTAATTTATTTAAGGAAAATAAATTGATTTCTGGCTTTTCATAAATTTAATGAGTATATGAATAATCCATGTGTTGGGAAATGATATGAGGTTGACATTTACTTATACAAGTACATCTTTTTAATACGTGGTTATGTTTGGAATGGTTAGTGAAGATTTGTATCGTGACTGTGATCTCTGATCGCTTTGCATGTGTAACTCATGCACTACTGATTGATTCGTCTGATTTATCTGCACTGTGGTAAATTTGCAAATGCACACAATGAAGGGAAAGTAGCAATAAATGGAATGATTGTGCAGTTTGTGCTGTTTGTAGGAGTACCGAAATAAAATTCGAATAAATCGGTCTAATCATTTTATTTTTGAAAATCAAGTTTAGAAACACAAGTTATAAATTCTTAGCACGCACAAGTGGGGTTAGATGCCCCCATCAAACCATTAACGCATGGTGCTCCACCTCCAGCACCTCCTGCAAAAGATGTGATAAGTATTAAGCAAGTATAATAATGGAAAATATGGTACGCTGATTATAAACTTACCAGCACCACCAGCGCCCGTACCACCGGTACAAGTTGTCCCTCCTGCAGAAGATATGAAGAGCATTATAGCAAAATAATTAATTATGGAAAATATAGTGTGAAGAGTATATTACCGGCGCCACCATTTGCACATGCACCTGCCACCCCAGTACCAGCCGCACCTTGTTCGCAGAGCATTTTTTATTAGCTACGGTGATTTTATATTATTACCTAAATCATACCTGCGGCCCCAGCAGCCCCTCCAATGCCTCCATTATTGTTTTTATGCTTGCTGTTACCCCCCTTTCCACCCACTCCTGCATTACCTCCATTAATGCCACCTAAAAAGGAATTGAAATCAATTAAAATTAATTTAATTATTGACCTAGTAGGTATTACAAACCTCCTCCGGCCCCGCCATCGGCACCTGCGCCTCCCCCACCCCCACCAAAACCACACCCACCAATCCCACCCGTCCCACCAACTCCTCCATTACCGCCAACAATACCGGCTACAAATTTATTTTTAAATTAAAATTAAACTAATGCTTCAATCAACAAAATAATAATTCAATTATTGCCTCCGCCAGCTCCTGCCGCACCCCCTTTCCCTCCCACGCCAACTGTGGTACCCGATGCGCCCCCTTTCCCGCCATTCCCCCCAGGACCCCCTTGTGTCCCTAGAGATTATGTTACTGTATTAATACAACTCGACGGAACAAAATGGACTTTGTTAGTTTATGTACGAAATACCTGCAAAACCAGCTCCACCTGTCAAAAATTCATTAATTGTTACATTATAAATTTAATCTATATTTAGTATGTTGACATTGTTAGCTTGTAGTATTCCACGACAGGAGTAAAGTTTGTTGTCTGGTAACTGACTAGTGAGATCATTTTTACAGGTATAAAACGAAACAAATAAAAAACAAACCTGCACCCCCGGTTCCACCCCCTACACCACCATTCCCTCCTTTACCCCCACTTCCATTTGTCCCTTGGGGCGCACCCCCCCGCCCTCCTGGATTAAACAAACATTTCCTTTTTAAAATTGATCCATAAATTTTTGAGTGATTATAACTCATAAAACTTAAACATTAATTTTGTTAACCTGCTCCACCCGAAGCCGTTCCTTGCCCAGCGGCTCCAATTCCGCCAGCTCCTCCCGGACCTCCATTAGGTCCCCCGGTCCCCCCGATTCCTCCAGCTCCCCCTGTTGATAAATGATTTTGTTTATACCACTTTTAACGAATTCATACCCATGATTTTTTTTAACCTGCGCCTGCGTTACCAGCTGCCCCTCCGTTCCCACCTATTCCGGATGTCATGTAATTATTATATAAACGATGCAATAATAGCATAAATACGTATAATAAATATACCTAATCCTCCAGCGCCACCTAGCGAACCGGCCCCTCCTTGACCTTTTTCATTTGAAAAAGGTGAGCCATTAATTAGAATAACCATAAATCCTCTTCAACAATGAAGAAAAGATTATTATACCTCCAACCCCTCCGCTTCCGGTTGTTAAACCTGCTCCACCGAGTCCCCCCGCTCCTCCCACACCACCATTGACACTGCTCCCGCCATTGCCGCCCGCTCCGCCAGCTCCTGCGGCACACGTTGAATCTCCACCCTTCCCTCCAACACCCCCAACACAGACCCCGGTTGCTCCTGGAACTGCGTTACCACCAACTAAACCAGCCGCTCCTGGACACCCGTTCGCGCCAGCAAGACCTGCTGCACCATTCTGGCAAGCTGCTGCGTCAACATTGACGAAGATGCAAGACAAACTTGCAAGAAGGACAACTATTCCAAATTTCGACATTGCGTTAATTAAATATTCTTGAGAAGTTTGAATGTCTCAAGATAATCAGTATGACAGTATTGTACATTGTGCGGCTTTATATACATTTTTAAATTTAAGAAAATAATGCATTATCTCGAACAACATATTTTTTCCAAAGATATTTAATTCAGTCGACAATATACTGTTGATGGAATTGTTATATAATTGTTCAATTTGATCCTGTCTCTCCAATAACTCCACTTTAATCAATTTTACATTTCCTTCTTCAGTTTGAAGTAAACTCTGTGACCCAAAAAAATCTGGACATGTAAAACTGTTGTGAATTTCTATGGTTGAGCAACTTCTTACATAATTTATTTATTCATCATACAAACTCCTTTAATTCTTACACCCAACATACCAGTCAACATGTTTTGCATTGGTTCAATAATAAATGTGGATCAAAGGGCCGGAGATGGCTTTGATTTCCAACACGCGTCAACTATATGCGTCAATCAACATGTTATTTTTAGTTACGTAATATGAAAATGTTGGTCACGCATGTTCTCGAACAATTATTCAGTAATAATAATGTTACTGTAATGTTAAAGTAATGCAAATAATGTGAGAATTATTATTTTTTAAATGATTTTAGATGTGCACATAAAAATAGTCTATGCTAATTATAAAACGACGGAAGCTTTAAGGGAAACACATCTTTATTATATATTGTATAACATGCAGCATATCCTGTATACAGTATATGACTGTTATGAAAAAAGTGGAGTACAAGACAAACTACTTCTTAATAAACAGTATTTTACACGTTCGAGTTGAATATCGATTAAAGCCACTCATTTTACGACCCAATTTCGCACATAAAGCGGTTTAAATCGGTAGAATCATATAATCACCATTGATCTGAAATGTGAATAAATAAAATTGTTAACGAAGCGTTGCACATTTCCAATCCTTAACCATTTTGCACGATCCAATAAATGACCACTATTCCACTGCATACAATTTTTTTGCCTTTATGCCAAAATAGTACATGAATTGCAACTTCTATTTAAGCCATAATTGCATTAATTGAATAATCCATCATAGTGCTCAACACAAATGCTTTCCGTTATTTGTCCAATACAAAAAATCTGAAATCATTGACACCCGCATACAACACGACCTTTTGCAGGCTCTTTACACATCGAACAACAATCACAACTCTTTCCCTCCTCCCAACATTTACCATTCCCTTCTTGAATTTCCACAACAAGGATCCACTACTTTCGTAAACATGCGCACCGAAACGGCATACAGTAACGGCAATGAAGATGGTTATGAACAACCCTGAAACCACAAAGGCCAGCGCCAGTGGGGACATCGCATTATGCAATCATGTGAAAAATGCACAGCTGACCACATCCATAATCAACGCTATAAAACAGCGCAGCTGATTCAGTGGCATTGCAATTCGAAACAATATTGTCAAATGATGAAGCCCTTTGAATTGCTTCATCTCATGCTGTTTTCCTAGCTTTAAAATCTTTTCAAAGGACGCGCCGCAATAGTCGATTAAAGCTTGCATCATTTGCATCCCAAACAAGGACATGATCCCACTAGGCCTCGAAAGAGATCAAGTGAACCTATTAGAGTTGGCATAATTCGAAACATATACATGACCAGATTGAGAATTTGTGGGTTGGAGAAGCATAGCCACAGGTTAATCTTCTACAGATTGAGCGCGTAACGGAATAGGGCAGCCATTATAGGTTTCACTGGGTCAAGTCCAGCCGGCACAATTAACACGGCGATTGGAATGCACATTATTAGCGCTCCATTGATCCAGAATGGTAGCATCACATCAAGCAATTCAATCCTTTCATACTTTTTCCGTTGCAAAGGCAGAACTGTAAATTAACGTTTCAAGTTTAAATATCAAAGTTTGGTATAAAACGTACCTTTTCCTAGCGCGACCACATATGCATCCAACATGTTGCTGAGTTGTACCAGTTTGTCTCCCATTCCTCCAAAGATGATGCCGAACAATGTGGCATAGCCAATTCCAGAATTAACAGCCATTTTCAAAACCACCGTATAAACGCTAACGTGTCTTGATCGGCTGTTAAATAAATTGCAATTCCCAAACCAATCATCGCCACACTTGACAGTCATAGGTATATGATAGTGCGGATATACTTGGATTTTCAGCTTTGACGCATTTTCCTTGAATGACGAGCCGAAATAGGGGTTCGTATGGCAGAAGGGGATTTTTTGTATACGGTTGAATAGGACAATTGTTTTGAATTGATGGGGCTTCATTTTTGAAAGGTTTTAAATTGGATGTGACAAGCAAAGCAGCTGTGGTGCAGAATGAACGTGTGTCTGGCGTTTGTGTGCTTATTTTTGAGAATAAGAATCTAATACTAATTTACTGGTTAATCTTGTTGGTGATTCGTATTTTGTGAGCGGTTTTACCCCATAATATTATACGATGACAATTTGGTAAGGTAGGAAGGTTGTAATTCCATTAACCGCATTCCTAACTTTCGGTGTTCCCTTGGTTTTAAATGTTCAAAAAGGAATTTATTTAAATTATTGAGAACTATCTTGGCTGTAATGATTCATTCTTAGTGGTATTGATAAGAGTTTTTTTAAGCTGAAGCATCAGAAGAATCTAAATCAAATACGTCGATAAGATATTTGATTAATGGACTATGTATATATCGATGATTCTTACTTAGTATGTACATGATCACCAATATTTTATTGCGTTATGTTTAATTCAAACACTTAAACAGGTTGAATCTGATTTTTATATTGCATATCCATCATGGGTTCAAAGCGCCACCTGCCAAAAGATATAATCGGTTTAAATATTTCAAAGTAAAAGTCTCCACCCAAATACTTCACCCTTACCCAAATCAATAAGATTTCCGAGTGCCGCATCTTTTGAAACGTCCTACAAAACAAATCGTGAAATTCGTTTCTTCCGCATTTTAAGTTGTTCAAAACATACCAAGAATCCCCAATAAATGCCGAAGTAGCTTTTAACCGATTCTGTTAACAAGATCTCTCTTCTAAATGATTTCTCCTCTGCTTCATAAAATTCCTTAAATCGTTGACTCTGCAAAAGCCACCTTTGATCATTCCATTCTTGACCATTCTGCGTAAAATTTTGAGCCCAGAGATTGCAACTATCGAAGTGCAGGGAGGTATGCACATTAGTTGGGATGGCGCGAAAGGTATCCTCCGTCTCCGTGATGGTGAGATTTAGCCAAAATTCAACATTTCGAAATGTGTGGGCGTAAGCACCGGCTCCTCTGTACGAAGTACCACCACCCGGGAATATGCTTGTAGTGTCCATCCATAGATCGTACGTTCCTAAAATAGCACAACAATTTTATTTTATGAGGGGATTGCAATTCCTCTAACGTTTTAATATTTATTACGTACCTGTCAGAGAAGCTTGGGGAATAACCATGTGGATATTTGCCTGATACGTGTCATTCTTGACGTCAATTGTCAAGGTTGAATCAGCAAATCCAAAGAGAAGTGGATCACTTAATTCATATATAAAATCTATTAGTTAACTAAAATAAGATAAATAATTACATTAAATTGAGTTAAGCTCACTATGTGTGAGATTCTCCATCTTGGAAAAGCCAGAAATGACTGTATGTAAAATTGTCAAATTTCATGGGCTCAGGGATCGGGGTGCCATCCAGTTTGGCGGTGTGGGCAAAGAGTAGTTGAAACACGACCTTGTGCACATATTCTGACTTGCGAAGGAATGTGGACATTAAATCGGGTACTAATTAAACAAAATAAAACTCGTTAATTCGAAACAATTATATTTCTGTTATTTAAACAATTTTATTTCTGTTATTCAATTATTACCTGTTTCCTCTTGCCCTGTAACGGTGAATGACCCAACCAGAGCTGAAAGTGCTAACAGGACCAGCTTAAAGTTTTGCATGGTTGAAAAAGGTTTGAATGGAATTAATGCTGCTAATGACTAATTAAGGAATTGGTCCAACAAGATTTATGCTACCTGAGTGATGAACAACCGTGCCATACGTATTTATTATATACTTAATAATTAAGTATCCACTACGCGTGGGGAAATTGGATGACCATGTGTTAATCACATTACATTGTTCAGTTGAATGATAAGCCTTGTAAAGTAATCGAATCATTAGTGGACAAAGTTCACCTTATTATCTAACTGTCAACATGTCCCGTTTATTGCGTTGGGATTTTTTGCTTCAACTTTGATCTGGCATCATGCAACGGGTTTCACAACGGTCGTAACGTACGCAACATCATGTATGTATGTATAACCGATATGGTGCTGTTACCAAGCATTGTATGATCAATTCATTCATCTGTCAAATATAATTAAGTATTACATAAATCAACCCTCGCATAACCAATGAAAAATCGCATAATAAATTTCATAACTTTCATTGATTCATAATCAATTTATGTCGAAATATGAAAAAGCAGATTTATTTGTTTGCAGTTTATTTGTATATTACATAACATATATCCTAATTCACAATATCATAGCCGGACCGGTGGTTGAGGTTGAGTTAGCAAGAGAGCAAAATCTCAATTTTTATAAGGTAAAAGGTTTGGGTTGGGTAAAACGGAAAATCCTATGGTTATGTTAAACAAGGCTGCAAATTGTAATTATAACAACGACACACATTAATACAATTATTCAGTAATGATCAAATAAGATTTAACTGCATAACTTCTTCTGCCAGATCAAGTAGCCTTCTGAGTGCTAAAGGACTTTGTAACAGTTGCTGACTTATCTTTGCTTTAAGAGCGTCTTTGTCACTCCTAGTTTTTATCTCGTCCTGAAGCTTGCACCCAGCCACATCCCCAAGTTGAAGAGGGATTGCACTCGTCATTTGGATAAACCCGGAAAGATGCCACTTATTAAATTCATCGATTAAAAACTGCTGGTCAAAACCTTGGGGACGTGGACATTTCATGAAGCCAAGTGTCCTTGTAAACTCATCATGATACTGAATTAAGCATGTCCTCAGAAACTTTTCCCTGAATTCTTTGTCTGTACTGGTAAAGAAGAAGAATTGTAGATCCGTAAAAATGTTGCCAATTGCTGTGAACTGGAAATCGATAAATTTTACATCAATTGCAACTTTATCCTCGTCGTATTTCATGAGCAAATTGTTAATCCAAAGATCAACATGAACTATGGCTTGAAAATATTTCTCGTCCTTTTCAGCATCCTTACGTATTTTCCAAGCTGAATCCACAATTTTCTTCATCCATAAACTAGTTTGCGGATTAACCGTTTCCATGACAACGGTGACTGCTTCAAAATAAGTTTGAATCATGCTATCAAAGCTATCTGGGCCTTCAATTTTCTTTCTGATCAAGTATTTGAAATCTCCCGCCTTATTTGGATTGTTTGACTCTTGTTTCATTAAGAAAGCAGAGGAAACGGCATGCAATTTTGCCAATTCTTTAAGAACTAAGGTAACCTCTTCATAGTTAAGGCTTTCCCTCTTATCCGGCATTTTGAATCCCGACGCGCGTAAATCTTCCAAAAGTAGGTAATCATTATTGTTGTCGCTATGTCCTTTGTAAAAGTTGGGAAATGGTGGCGTATACGAAAAACCGTGAAAATGCGCGAATTCTTGTAATTTTGGAGCGATTGTCCGATAGATGCTGATCTCGCGTGGGAAAAGTTCGCCAGCAATAATCCATTCCGCCGCGTTTGTTGGGAGTTGTTTGAAAATAAAACTGCGTTCTTCGCCAGATTGAGTAATCACTTTTATAGATTGGATTGAGCTTGCTAAATTATCTCCAATTTTACAAACGAGTTCGGTTGCCCACCAAATGACTTTAGTATCGACAAGTTCTTCAACATATTCTTTGTTGTTGAGAGGATGTCCTATTTTAATTGAGGCCATGGCGTTGGATATTGATGATTGGTTTCTTGAAATTAATAATTTGATCAAAGATTTTATTAGTCTTTAATTTTGTTTAATTTAATAGAACTAATGTTATTAATTTTATGACTCACGTTACAAATTTGTTTGCAATGAGAATTTTGTGATATCCCACGTTCTCGGGAACAAAGTCCAGCAAGCAATAATTGTGAGTAGTCCTATAACGAAATAAAATTACTAATTTGGAAATCTAAATATTATACAAAAATTTGAATGCAATAGGTATCAGTCTGTTGGTCAAAAAATGCTACATACCAATCTTTTTAAGTAAATGATTCCAAATTTTTAGATGATAAGTTAATATGATAACATATTAATCAGTTAATTAACTGATTTAATAAAACGAATTAATTCCAGGCAGTTTAAAATACCTTTATTTTATAATTACGATTTGCAGAACAAAAACTCTTGTGTTGTGAGTAATACTTTGCAGAACTATGCTAGGTTTTTTTTACTATTGATATTAAACAATGGTTATCTTATGGATGATTTACATAAGATAAATAATTCTACTCTGTTAATACTCAGCTGCGAGTTGTAAAGTTTTTTTTTCATTTAATGTGACGTAAACCCTCAATTATAGACATATCATACTTCACTACATAGAATATCTATAGCTCGTACATATCTACTTATGTACAAATAGTGGTTGGTTGAATACACAGATTCGACAAAGTATATATATATATATATATATACTCTCGGAATAACTAATAGATAACGATATGATTCATCTTGAGCGAATATAAATACCATATTCAGCTCCAAGCATTTAGCCACACGAAATATTTACCTATAATATATTCGCATATTATGATATTCGCATATTCGCTAAATAGGGCCATAAATTGCAATTCTAGTTAATCGGCATCGAAATAATCTAAATTAACTACAGTATTAAATCCCCTATTAGTAGCCAGGGACCAACTGTGGGTAGTTATTCTGAATTGTCCAATCTTATTGCGTCCCTGTTAAGTGATGATATCCAACCAAAGTAGGGAATCAAAAGAAAAATCAGAATATTATTGCCCCTACAAGATGTACTATTCAATCTGCCGTAAAAACAAAAAAAAAAAGATTATCCTCGTCCACTTCGCAGAGCCGGATTTGCATGAAGTTATAAAAATTATTATTTTGTATTTAGTTTAGTTTGTGTATTACTCGGACAACCAAATTATTTTGTTCATTACATACCTAATTCACCACATAAAACTTACCGCTCAAGTTAACCATGGCAGTTAAACAATTCATGATAATCCAATTACGCCAAAAAATTCCGACCCTACCAGCATGACATTTCCGTTATTTTTAGTCAATAAATATTTTAGTCTTGACCACGATCAATATCTATTCATGTCTTTTACTTATACATATAATGTCTTCATCAGCTTTTGTCATCATCGTCTTCTCCATTTCCGTTAAGAGTTTTCTCCCTTAAAACATAACTATTTGCTCATTTTACCTCTAATAATAATGATTTCATCCATCCACATTCCCACTTTTTTGTTGACAGACTGGTTAACAAATTACAAAAATATCATTCAAACCGCATAC
>JAQFZJ010000951.1:0-14421 GCA_034695645.1 Folsomia fimetaria
ATTGGGGTTGCCAAGGTAATTTCCGCAAATCGGATGCGCAGCCCGAATAGTTTTATAGAAAGGTTAGAAATCATTTTTTGTTAGGGTATGAATTTTCACGTCATAGCCTGCCAAATTTCAACAGGGGACTAGGATATTTCTGACCGATATTGTATGGTTATGTCAAACCAATAATTGGCAAAAGTTAACTTCAGGGTTTATATTTCTCGTTATAAAATCTAACTCAATTATTCGTATAACCATATCATTCCTACTGGGGCTTATCTAAAAACGATTCGTCAACAACTTTATTATTCTTAATTTGGAAAGACTTTAAGGCTTATTTGTTAGTCTCAAAACTAGAATAAAGAGAAATTCCATTGGTTATAAAACAGGCTAATGGACTGATTCTAAATTAACCTGAACGAAGTGGAACTGTCGAACATTAGGCAAAATGCCCAACCCTTTTCAAATATTTCTAATCCGCACATTATTAAAACTTGATGGGAATGTTCATTAAAGAAATGATTCAGAAGGATTATTCAACAACCTTTTTGTTTGCTACTTGGGTAAATTTTTATAAGTTGTTGTCAGTATAACTCATAGGTTTTAATATTTACGGTTTACAAATTTGTGAAATTGAAATATGGTTCTACTTATTGCAATATATGATTTCTAGTACTACATTAATAAACTACCAAATAAGTGCAGTAGCAAGACATTCCCACCTTATTCTTAATTATGGAATAAACGAATTGGCTACAGTAAACTTTCGTTTCCCGTCAACCTTTTTAAAACTGCTGAACCCAACAAACATGTATTCCCCTTGTCCAGAGTATTATCTTTGCAAAAACTTGAACATCTCTTTTTTATCGAGACCAGTACACTATCCTCCACATCATCCTTCATTACTTTCGGCGGAATAGCATTCAAAAACCTCCCAAACCTTCATATCTACTTTGGATTAAGTGTGTCCAATTCCATGCAAATAAATGGTAATGGCATAACCTCATTCTCTAGAATGACATTGCACCTGCTCTCATTTAACACAGTGGCTCCAATCCTTTGCAAATCGAACAATGGTCCCGGTGTAAATCCAAACACTTGGCAGTTCGTGTTTGCCGATGGTGAGGAAGCGGCAGCAGCGGCGCGGGTATCAATTCCCGAAAATACCTCGTTTATCTGAAACACGATGAATTTTATTGGTCATGATTTCTGATTAGAATCTAATGTCGGTTAATGTAGTTAGTAAGACGAGTCGGTGGATGGCGAAATCACAATAAATCGCAGAACCAATTAAATCCTCATTTCACACGACCATCCTTATCATAGCAGGAACGTTGCAATTGTCGAATTCAGTTACCTGAACAAATGTGTAATCACCATGATTCGTTATCGTTTCCAGGCGTAGGACATCTACCCGCAGGAACTTGAATTTTGGACCCAGGTGTTGTTATTTCTATTAATAAAAAATTGGAAATTTAAACGAACAGAAAATATGAATTCCTTATGCATGCCTGGGAAAATAAATTCCTGGAAACATAATAGTCCTATTTTTCAGATACACTCGATTCAGTTGATCATGTCCATCTGAATGTAGAGTGATTACAAGTGAACCGCTTGAATGTCGATTAGAATCGACTTCAGTCTGGGAAACGGTACATCATCCATCATTGGTCGGAACAGTCGATTCCATCTGGTTATGCGGCTGTGAAGTATTTGCAAAGGTCAGACATCCATTTGGGGTTAGGGTCGGAATGGTTGTTCGAAAGAAACGAGAAATCATAAAATATAATAGTCTAAAAATATTTGTGCAGCCGTGGTTGACTACAAACCTTTCTAATCCGTGTACACTGTATATCATTCGGTTTTGTTAAGCGGGTTAACCATACGAAAATAGATTCCGAAGAATTTCCGAAGTTTAAAAATATACGGTATTAACGTAACACGACTTCACGAACAATAATGTAAGGAGAACTATTGTATTTCATTTTCTACATTTTGCTATACTTACAAGAATATTACAATCGTACATAGAATCCAATCAAAATTCCTACCACTTACAAAGAAAAGTATTTATTACTTCCGATTATTACGATTGTGCCATTTATTACATTTATTACATTTAACTTGCAAAATGAATTATACATATGACAATGATTTACGAACCAATGCTCAACAATTCCACGACAAAATTGAACGCTTTATCCAGCAAAGTGAACACTAAACCTTTATCAATGAATAAAAAAGGAGATGCAAGTTCCAACTTGCTTGGGGGTCAATAATCTACACTTCTTGCGAATTAGCTTTTCCTCCGTATTTCTAAAATCAAACGATTCATGTTCCTCTGAAACGAAAAAAGACAGCATTCCTCCAGGGCTAGTCACCGACAAGGGTACTCAAAGTGAAGTCCTCCACTTTAATTTCCTACATTTTGAGCCATAGGGAAGTCGAATACAAATAAATAAAGCCATAAAGGATACGATGACCAGGATTGTGTAGTATGTGTTAAGCTACAGCTAATTTGTCATTCTTATTTCTCTCAATATACGGTAGAATCATTCTTGGTACTGATTCTTTTTCCTCATTTGATGTGTTTTTTGATAACATTTCTTTAATTTTGTGGAAACCATTTAAAATAAGATTTTCTGGATACCTATTTCTTTCCAGACCTTTTGTAATGTGTTCGATTTCTTCTTTTATCGAATTGTGGTCACATAGTAGTTGGGTTCGGTGCATTAATGAGTCAATTACTGACAGTTTGTGAGATCTGTGGCGGTGCGACTCAAAATTGAGATATTTTCCGGTGTTAGTTGGTTTTCGGTAAACTTTTCTGGATAAGTGTCCATTTTCAAGTCTTCGAATCTTTAAGTCCAGGTATGGGATAGACATATTTACCTCTTTTTCCACAGTGAATTTAATTTTGGGATGGAAATCGTTTAAATCATTTAATATATTGTTCAATGAATTTAGCGGAATGCAAGCAACACTATCGTCCACATTTCATGGAATGTGATGTAAGGGAAGTACTCGAGCTTCAAATTTTTGAAGAAACAATCCAGCCAACATTGGGGGAATTGGGGATTTTATAGGTGTGCCTGTGGCATTTTTGTAGGTTACTGCATTTTGTTTTAAGCTGTCTAAAATATTTTTCTATCATATTCTTCCTTGTCCATAAAGACGGTGCAATTTCCTTTATCTGCAGGAGAAATAACAATGGTAGGATCAGAGCCAAGTGAGTGAAGTCCATTGGTATGTTTTCTTAGGATTCTTCTTATTTTCTGAAACTTCGAAATCTTTGAGGCCGCCTTCTACATTGATTGCACATTCCTTTATTAATTCTTATCTGTTTTTGAAAGGGATTCAATTTAGTCCAAGTCCTAATATCCGTGTTTCTTCGGTAGAAAGTACACGTTGAGAAATATTCACAATAGAAGTTGGTTCTTGGTCCATTAAGTTAACTTCCAGGATTGGTACTGTTTTTGGTTATTTTTGGCTCGTGATAAGATTTGATATTTTCTTGCTGTGTTTCGTTTTAATTTTTTCATTGACTATGAGTTTTGTTTTTGAAATTTGAGGATTAATATCTGGAACTAATTGAGGACAGATTTCATTTATTTTTATTCGGATTATTTCAACTTCTTTCTTGAAGCCAAAATTTTACCGATCCCGATGTGGAGGACTTTACTTTGAATTGTTGTAATTCCTTGAAATTGAAGTCGATTAGACATTTAATCATTTTGTATTCTAGTTATTCGAATCATTGGAATGTTTCTGGGATGTGTGACCAATGATTTCTTATTTTGAGTCCTTTTGGATGTTGTGGAATCTACATTTCTTCAGAAAAACGACGTCATTGTTTAACTTAATTTGTGGGCATTCAATTTTTTCGAGATGTTTTAATAGAGACAATCCATTGTGTCTTGGGGTGGAATTTTTCGGTGCTTCTATCCAATTGAATCAAAATTGGTTATGCTTTCAATAGGGTACTTCTGACCAGAATTGTACGGTTACGTATTCCAAATCAATAACCGTAAAAGATAACCTCAAGGTTTATATTTCTTACAAAATTTAACTAAAGTAGTATTATAGCCAAATTATTCCTATCAGTCCATATGAAAAATGATTCGTCAACAACTTTATACACAGGTTTCTTTAATTTCACAAGACTTATATGTAAGACTACCAATATTAGAATATAGCGAAATTCCATTGATTTGACCGATGCTAAATGAATCTGAACGAATAGTGAATATCAAGCAGTAGGGAAATGGACTTCCTTTCACAAATATTTGTAATTAGTTTTTTATGGTTAAGACACTGGGTCAGTGTTATGTGTGGGATTTGATGCGATTTTTATAATTTTGGATTTGAGTAATGAGAATAAATGCACTATTATTATTATTATTATTATTGTTATTATTATTATTTTGGGTACTAACAACATTGTAAGTAAAGTTTTTGATTTTTATAACTTTTGCAAATTAATGTGGATATTTATATTATATTACTATATACATAATCGGTCGTTTAAAACCAATCTATGGATGAACTGATTAACGCAAGCGATAAAAAGTATCTAATAACAATTTCAAGTTAATAAAGTATTTATTGAATTAATTTTTAAAGCGCAATGACAATTGTACAACGTTTACAAGAATGGTCAAGAACATACTGACAAGACAACTCAATACGAATTCAGAATTGTCTTTATTAATAATTTTAATATAGTTTATGTTATTATGCTTTATTACAATGCGCTCTGGATTTAAGAACTTACTGATGTTCACATGAATTGTTTGGAAATGCAAACTTTTTCATATAAATACGAATTTGAAAAATTAAATGTGATAAAATAATGCTGTAATATTACATATTTAATAAGTTTCATGTATGACAGAAATTGGGGTACGTATATTAATTAATTCTATTCGTAAGTATCCCAGAACTAAGCAGCAGTTTATAGCACACGAATTATGACACAATCTATTCTTATTTGTGTGAAACCTGCTTTGGTAATGTAAAACATCAGGGCGTCTTTAGAAACAGTTTTCTGCTGTATGTGGTTCATTCCCAAGCTCCAACCTTATACATTTATCAAATAAGTTGATGAATAATGATGCTATGTGCTAGTGATATGCCCAATATAAATAAAACTAGTTTATCTTTATAATATAATACTTAATTCATGTTTACCCTGTGAGGCCAAAGGAAAATTCTTCGCATCTAATAACCAATTTTGGCATCTCATTCCTTAACTGAACACTAAAGCCTGATCCACATAACTTTATGAAGTTGTTTAGGTCGGTTATTGATTCATTTTTCTCTTTAACCTTGGGATCTAAAACACCATCTTCCATTTCCATAATGGAAAAATATTCGTTTCCAAATTCTTCCATAACAGAAGAATCACACCATTCTGTTACCAGTCTAAAAAAATTATCCTTAAAATTTTCCTTCCGCATAAGTTCACCAAAGTAAGGACATATTTTAGATAAATCCCTTTTTTCACATTCTTCAATGCTATAATATTTATTTCTGTGGTGAAAAATACGGAGCTGAAATAACTTTTCCCGACGTTTCTTCGCCCCTTGCACTTGGTCACTTCCATCAAACGACAAAAAATTTGCTTCACTACTAATGTAGAGCGTAATTAATTGAAACAGCTGGCGAAACAAATTCAATGATTCGCGATGTAACAAAAACGCCCCATTAATTTTTAGTTTCTGTATCTCAATTAGTATTTCTGACCATAGTGGCCGACAAACTCTGACTATGAAATGGACCAAATTTCCATTTCCACCCTCATGCAAAACAATGTGCAAAAACTTGGACCAGTTTGTAGTGGTCCGGCCACTAAATGTGTAACTAGGTAAAGGAAATTTATTCCTAAAATCTATTTTGCCAAGCATATCATCCAGGCAATTCCTCATAACTTTATTTCCTTTCACAGATAAGGTTTGTACCATTTTCACGAATGAACATATTAACTTGGGGTACTCAATGTGAGGATTAATACCCTTAAACCACCCAACATCAATTATAACGAAAAATAAACGAGCCATAAAATACCCGGTTACTGAATTATGAAAGAATATGAATTTCCTGTCACAACCGCTTGAAACTACGCCGGAATCCTTGAGAAATTGGCTGATTGCAGCGGAAGAAGGTGTACTATCAAACACGGATTTGGGTAATTTATCAACCATTTCCATCATATTCATTTCTTTTGCAGCGAAAATTATCAAAGCATTCTCTAAATCTTTAGCAAATGAGCGAAACATTTCATCAAAAAGGATACCATAATCTTTGGGAACCTGCAAAATTTTGACAGCATGATTAATCAACATGAGGGAAATATACTTTTGAAAAACTGAGCTCAAAGTTTTTTCCCCAACGATAAAACTCTCAAGTGTCCTTCCCTGCTGGTCTTCAACATATGATTTTGCTCTGTTTAAGAATAATGCACCTATCATTTTGAGATGCAATGGGACACCTAAGAAGTTTTCTTTCTCATCCCCAACATAAGCAAAAGTCTGGCACAAAAGCTCGTTTGCAAATTCCTTCAACTTTTCTTTTCCCGTTTTTATCACACCATGCCAAATATCGACCAAAAATTGTTGTTTATCCAAATCATGTTTAAATGTGTGAGGCAAAGTTCCTAATTTGGAAACAAGATCCGTTAAATCATCCGGTCGAGATGCAACAATTAAGCTTACCACCGTTTTCTCAACAATTACTTGAAGCAGTTGTAAAATAATTGTGTAATTTGGATTCGCACTGCCAACACCATCAAAGATAAAAGTGATTACAATTTTTGGTTTGGGATTTTCTAAAACTTGTTTTAAGAAGAACTGGCCAACCACATTGTACACAAAATTTTTATGGATGAAACTAATTGCATGATCTAGACTGTTCATCTTATCTGGTATTTGTCTAAGGCAGGACATGTCCCCATAAATTACCCAATTACTGGCATCTGCACAAAGTTGTTGAGCAATTCGAATCAAGGTGGATGACTTCCCCATGCCAGGTACATCGACTAAAATTGCAATTGAATTCTTTCCCAAGTCCTCCTCAGGTAAGTCAATTGAACTTTGGCGTTGGTAACTGGTCGAACGGCGCGGTTCATTTACCAAGGGCTCGGATTGCAAATATGGCGGAATCTCATACCTCATAGTTTCATTGCAGCATTTTGAAAACTTGGATCTAGAAGTATTCTTATTATCAGGATTCAATTTTTCCACGAATTCTATCCAACAACTTCCATTTTTGACTATGGGAAAAAAGTTAACGTGCTGAATTTCAGAGATTTGAGTAGGACACTCTTTTCCGTCGGCTGTAACATAAATCAGATTTCCTTCACTAATCTTAATTTTGCTATGCTCAGAAAGAAATGCATTGTCATTTCTCTTCGGATTGTATGAACACATGATTTTCTTTCCCTCTATAAGCAGTTTGAGGTCAAGCTTTTGTTCCGCCGTAGTGCGGATTAAACTCGCCAAATCAAACTGAGGTCGAATTATAGACCGAGGTTTAAAAACGTTTGGGTTATATTGCATTTCCCAAAGAAAACATGTTCCACCATCTTTAATTTTTAGAAGGCTGCAAAATGTGCCAAGGTTTGACTTACAAATTGTTCTATAGCGGTCCATGTGCTCTGCAGTATTACCCAAGAAGATGCACGAGTTAACTAGTTCAGGATAGCGGATTTGCAAATTTTCATTAAATTTATCGCATTCCTGTCCATAAATGACCAAGGTTTCCATATTTTCCCCGGTTTGTGGAAAGTGAGTCATTAAATCGGGTATATCTAACATTGGTGATATGAAAGAACTACACTGATCCACCAAAGTTGGAATTGCCACACCAATATCTGGAATTTCATAGCAGTGTGGAGAATTTGTCAACATGATTAATAGTTGCTTATGATTTGCAGCCAAAAACTCTACTAGTTTTGAACAAGAATTTTCCGACGATATAAAGTCTTTCAAAATACATTTCTGTTCATTCAACAGAACTTTTCTAGTTAGCACATTTTGATTAAAAAGTGTGTTGCATTTTAGCTTAAAAGTAAAACTTTCTGAGCTTTTGCTTTTCGCATACTGCGCACTAATCCAAATGTGGTGTTTGCCTTGTACAATTTCTGTCCTCACAATATCGTTGTTCTTTTCTGTACAATCTACAATTATGTACTTGACGGATTTTAGCAACGTTGTTGCCACATTTTCACTCGATAAAGTTTTAACAGAATGATTATATTTGGTCAAAATTATATTGTTTTTGTGTACCATCTTACAATTTGGATCTGAAATCGCTCTCGTAATTTTCATCAAAAGCAATTTTGCCTCCGTATCTGACAAATTAAAATCTTTTTTATCCGACTTAAAAATCTTTTCCAAATCACTATAATCCGAGAAATTAACATCGAAATATGCATCTCGAATAGAGTTCAAATGCATATCACTATCTCGGAGGATCGTAATTTCCTCAAAATTTGGCAGCTCTATCTGAAATTTTTTTCCGCAAATGATGCTATTCCGAAGCGTGCGTATGAAATTAGAACCTTCGCAGAAGTTGTCAAAACAAAGTCTTCCTTTTGAAATTCTTGTCTGCTTTTGCAACTCGATAGGAATTAACCCTTTAATTTTCGAGATATTTACATCATCCTTTGGAAAATAACTTTTCCAACTCATAATTTTTGATATGTCCCTCACCATTTCATTCTCTCTGTTACTTAATGAAAGCAAACTAACACTAAAAGGTCCCCTGGTACAATCCTCTCCCTCAAAATTATTACAATCTTTGGACCAACTGAAATTATGGTATACATTGGATAAATTAGATAATCGTTTTACAAACCCAGCAGCCACCCGCCTGTATGTAACCAACTTGTTGGTACTACTCTCATTACACCCAGCGTTAGTATCCCAACTATGGTGAATAACTAGAGGCCAATTTAAAGCCCGAAAGCTTTTCGAGTCTGACATGCTCCTTAACCCATTTACAATATTTAATATACTATGATAATCAAAAAGATGAGCGAGTCTTGAATAGATTGGTATGCCTATTAAGGATGTTGTTTGTCCGTCTATGTTTTCGGACGGCAGTACATAAATATCTCCGAGATGCTCATTGACGACATTAATTTCATTCGGGCAAAACACAAAATTAGTTATATCTAAAGGAGGAGACCGCCCAGAGTACAGTGACCAGTCAACCTGGCCTCCTATAAGATTTCCTTGACTCAGCTTTTGAATTATCTGCCAAGCCCCGGGGGAATCAAAAACTTCGCAATGGCAATGAAGACATGAGCTACCTTCTTGTTTACATACAAACTCATGTCCTTTAGCTTCTAATTGATTGAAAGCAAATGCGCTAATTTGTGCTAACCAGCCCCCTAAAGAATGTCCTGTGATAGATATTTGAATATTATCAATATTTTTTACGTTCTCTTGAAGACGGAGCGCGAAAGTTGCGGCGTAATTCAAATATGGCGTTATCCTGTTTTCCGCTACGCCCTCAAGACATGCTAATAGATCTTTAGCTGAATCTAGACCCAAAATGATTGGTTATAAATTTATACGAGATGACGCTTGCCATTTATACAAATTTATAAGATACTATCAACCACTTACGAGTACCACGATGAGCAAGTACTAGTTGATTGTGACGGGTATGATTTCCCAAGCGGAAGAACACGCAGCCAAAATAGTCATCCTTTGCCATCGACCAGAATGGCTCAAAGTTATCTGAAAACAGGATTACCAACAAACCAAATTTAGTCTCCGTGTTTTTTTATAATAGTTGCGATCAAATCAATTAGCCACCATGTGATTAAATGTGTCCTTATTATCGATATGAATCACTGTACTAACTTAATAAAATTATTTTACGATTACTTTATAGTCAGTGTCGCCAAAATAGCGTATTGTTAGTTGCCATATTGTTAGTTGTAAGATTTACGTTGTCGTATACCTTCAATTCTAGGCCTCATTTTAGTCTCATCTTCTTCATATACCAGTGATGATAATTTTGCCAATTCCAGCGTTGTTGGATGTAATTGTAGTTTCATTTTATCTAGCTCACCAAGCTCAGCATGACGGATTTTAACTTCTGCTAAACGTCCTTTGAGACCATCCCAATCTGGGGGAAGTTTTATTTCGGCATCATGAACCCGGAAAGACATGATGGCTGTTAGCAATAGAAAATTTATTTTGACATAATACAAATAAGTATAATAAATCTTTTATTTTAATATAAAACTTCGATGGCCTTATTTGTACCCGTTGTAAATTTTATTTGAAATTTCCTTCAACTTACTTTTAGTTGTCCACTAGCAATTTAACGACTTTTTGCAGCCCAGTCTGACTTGGGAATGAGAACAAAAACTATCGTTCATCCCATTTTCAAATGAGTCGAAAGTTATTGATAACTTAAACACATTCAGAGATATTGTTTGACTGGACTATTGATTAACACAATAATCCCTTTATCTCCTCTTTTGAGTCTGACGTAAACATGGTAGGATTATAAATGCGACAAGTGTACCAGTAGTTGAACAATATTTGATAAGCAAGCAGGAAGTACCTCACCCAGTGGATTTTGCGTTATGGACATTTTAACAATGCGGATGATTGATGTTTCTGCCAGTTCACTGGATTTGGTTGACTTGTCCAATATTTGCAATTCCGTCTACCCGACGCTAAATCCCTTATTTACAGATGGATAAGCACCATCGGTTACATTTATGTCGTGTTTAAATTGCAAGTCCACAGGAGTCTTGATAATATAAAATGCTCATCACTACAAGAGTAACTAGATGAGTTACTGAATTGTTATATTATTTACCAGTTTGGAAATGAGGCTCCGCTTGCACAATATTTTCGTCTTCGTCCTTTGGTTTCTTGGGACTTTGTAAACAAAGCACGTTTGTGGAAGTTTTAATCAATGGAATTTTCTCCTTCATCCGAATCAGTCATAACACAGTCATTGCATCATCGTCCTAAATAAGAATAAACACTTATTACCCTCGTGACCTATATACATAAATAATTAAATATTTAAATAAATTCCAAACCTGATTGTTATTAATACTTATTGTACTTTATTAATACTTGAAGTATTTGGATGTCCCGATGACGTTGATGGACCCGCAATTGGAGTATGTAGTGATTTGAGCTAACAGCAGCAGAATTATTATCAGTATTGCGATTTCCCTTTGCTGTGGCCCGAGCGATTTCAACAATTTTTGAAACGTGGATAAATAACATAGATAACCGGCAACTTAATCCGAATACAAAATAGTCTTTATTAATATGTAAATACAGTTTGAGCGTTTTAACAATGTGTTCTGGTTCTTAATTCAAGCATATAATTGATGTAGTTATGAATTGTTTGAAAATTAGTCATATAATCTTATTCATGTAAAACGAATTTAGAAATTAAAATTTGATTATTCGAGAAAATATTATTTTATGAATAAATTTCATGTATGTATGATTGAGAAATATATTAACTAATCTTACTCGTAATTCAGTTTATAACAAGAATTATGACAAAATCAATTCTAATTTCTGTGAAATAAACATTGTCAATGTAAAATATCAGGGCATTTCTAAAGCGGTTTTCTGTTGTGTAATTGATACATTCCAATCTTGTAAAAAAATGCTCTCTTTATTGAAATAGCGTTAGCTCTCATCAATGGCATTAAAATTTGTAGTTTACATTTGTATGACCTTAACTATGTGACCCAAGCACTTCCCCGAGTCACGCAACAATGGGGTGTCGAAACTCCATGACTGTGACATGGCTGGAAAAACCCATTCCTCGGAAAAACACCACCCCTGGGATCGATCCCGGGCCATTCGGTTCACAGTCGCCCATTCAAGCTTTACGCTATCCTGGCTTGCTCGATTTGTGTTCCGTCTACCCTAAAATTCTTTGCATATAATGCCTAATTTTAGCAGGACATGCATGAATTGCTCCACGTGATCACTGCACAAAAATAATTCACTTCATCAACAGGCGACAGAAAAATACAAACAGCATCCCAAATCTTAAGATAGAAAATAGAAGAATCTACGTCCAGAAGATTTCATCTGATGACACAATAATCATCCAGAAATTGGCAATGAATAAACGGCGCGACTGATGGTCTGGCACACACAAAAATATGCTGATTAAACAACAACTAACTGATCGTGTTAGTAGTACAGGGTGTCCTAGGCTAATGTCCCGGCTTTTAAAAATTGATTAAAAATCAACCACTGCACAGATTTTAATAATTTTACGTTTGTTTGATATGATAGTTAATTTAAAATCACTGGACATGCATTTTGGAATTTTTGATGCAGTGGGGGTGGACCAGTATGACTTTCCCCAAAATTTGTCAAATTTAACATGGGATTCCCCACCCCATTCTCAGTTAGTTACCTTGAATTTAACTTGGTTACCACTTTTGAAAGTCATTTTTCATGCAAATATTGAATAAAAAGTTTGATCCAAATAAAAAAAATCTGCATGAAAAATGGTATCAATAGTGGTAACCAAGTTAATAGCAGCTATAATCAAAATAAGAAAACAATTATTTATAATTAATATTAAATTTGAAATCATCGTTATGAAATCATTCGCTAACGCCCCAGTTTAAAAGAAATTATTATGGATCCTTCCCTCAAGGATTATTAGAATTCGGATGATGCTTGACACGATACTGGCAAAACTGATCCGAGTGTAAGAGATTAATTACTACACAAATAAAATGGGTTTGTAAGTTGGACCAGTAAAAGTCGTATGCTGTGTTGGAGATAAACATTGGGGACTGGACAGGCTGTAGAATTTTATGACAACTAAACTTTGTGCTGCTGAGTTTTCAAAAAAAATTACTTTGGTTCTCTTTCTCTCTCAACATGGTATAATGCAGAATTCCATTTTTCTATAATGCAATTATTTGCCTATAAGTGATTTGCAAATAGATCCTTTCGAAATCTACAATTATTTATTTGATGCTAAAGAAAATTAGAAAATTATTAGAAAGATGAAAAATTATGTGATGCTAATTCTGCTTCCGCAGTAAATTGTAATGAAAGCAACAGATGATAAACTGAGCAAGGTCGCAAAATTGATTTGCAAAAAACCTGCAAATTACTTGTGGTTGCGATGGTACGTGTGATTATTTGTACAGCATAGCAAGGTGACTTTGATGTATAATGAATGATGCACCAAGTAGAGTCCTGATATGTTCACACGGAGTCGTGCTCGCAATGTGAAATACAATTAAGTTGATGTGAGTATATCTTTCAATGTTGAGGATGCTGAGGTTGTTTTGCATAAAGTGTGTCCACCGTAAAACAAAGCGGAGGAAAATACAAGGTTTGCTGTCGCTATGCTTTTGGTTAGATTTTACGGGTTTATTATATACCTGAATATGCATCCATAACATCCAATCTATTCTTACTCTGTCACCAAAGAGATGGAATAAGAATAGTCCTGCAAAATATGCTGCCTAGAATACATAGCATAAGATATTTGAAATATATTTATATTAACGAAAAAGAAATTGTGGATCCTCCGATGTCAGGTTTTCTGAAGTATGCAATCACCATTTTTAATTCCAATGATGAAAACAAATACTGCAATTCAATTGCATTTATATTCCGATCAATATTGATTGGTCACAACATTAATTAATGTCATTGTTATTACATATCCTCAAAATAGAATGAACATGGTCAAAATGATGTTGGAATAAATTAACACCATGTGTTAGTTTGTTTTGTACTTGCTGCATTCATTACATATTTATTTGGAATGCAAAATCGCTTCAACAACATATAAATGATACCTAAAGATATAAGTAAGAGATATGTGTAAATCATAATTTAAATTATAAATTAAGCTACAGCGATTGTATTCAACTAGTTATATTACTCTAATTATATATTACAAATTACATGTCGACCATAATTCCAGTAATAACAAAGTTCTACTTTTATAATTGAAGAAATTATGAATAAAGATTATTGCGATTCAACTATATTCTAATCCATCAATACGTAATCCTGTCTAACAGTACTTATGAATATACTAATACAGTACGTTCGTATCAGCACAGACTGTACATTTATAGGTATAAGAGTAGGTTGTAGGTTTCCATGCATACCTCGCGTGTGGGAAGCGAGAGAGAAATGGATGAGTGAATCATAGTTAGATAACGAGTGCTGGACATTAATGAACTAGCTAACCTTGTACATTTGCATTCAAAAGTTCTCATTATTCTGCAAATTCAGCAAAATACAATGTGCCAACACCTAATTAAGAATTGAGATAAAACCACTTTTATTTTCCTTATACATGTCTTAATAGAATGAAACTTTGTATGTACTCTGAATGCCTGGCTGAGAACTCCTCAGTTGAGAAGCAAATAAACCACCCTCTGAA
>JAQFZJ010000952.1:0-14414 GCA_034695645.1 Folsomia fimetaria
CTAAGGAACGTTTGCACCAAATTTCAAGTCCCTACGTCAAACCGTTCAAGAGCTAGAGCACCGACAGACGGACAGACGGACGGACAGACGGACGGACGGACGGACAGAATCAAATCATAAAGTGGTGTTACCACTTAATAAGTAGCGGCTATCTAATGCTAACGCTATATAATTAAACTTTTGTGAACACTAATTGGTCGTTTAGTGCGTCAACGTGAAATGACGCTGTGTAGGGAACGGGTTCTAAAAATTATGAAATGTAAATTAACTGAGGTCACTCTGACATTCCAAATAAATGGAACTAGTCTCTCACCCAATCAACAAACTGCATGTAATTGGTTGTCCTGCTTTACGAAATATTGTATCCGTGTTTTTGCATGGATTTTTGCCTCGGGGTTTAATACAAGGTTACTGTCAGTTTCAATTCTAGTAATTTAGACAATGAACAGATTTTGACAATGTGCAATTCTATTGATCAATTCATGTAATGCATGGATCTGTGGAGAGTTATTTGAAGCCAAAAATGTAGCATGCGTGCATTTAAAACTTATAATGATCACGCTACACCTAAAATAAATCTACATATCTACTGTTTAATAATACTCATTAATATTTTCTACTTCATTTTACCCCCGAATAATTATAATTCTCGATTAAATGTAAGATACACTTACTAGACTTATGTGTGTAAATGTTTGAGAATATACGTAGGATATCGAGAAAATAAATAGTGCTCAATCAAAATAGAGTTTTATATCGATTTCATTAGCTGGGGTGGACAAAAGGACAACAAAGGTTGGACAAAAGCATTGTTGATGCATAGAAATTTAAAATACCATTTCTCTCTGCTCTAAACAACTGGAATCCACTTTCTATGTACTATACATGTGGGCAAATTAAGCAGAAGCCGATTCATAAAACTGTGCAATGTTGAACAACCGCTTATATAACTGATTGAGATGATAGAATTAAATAAAAACTATTGCACTTGAGAATAATTCCAAATCATACTCATCAGATATTTAATATATGTAATACACACACGCTCTTCCACATTAATTTACTGAAAGATATAACACAAGTGGTACTCCTCTGTTTTAATCCTATAGTATTCATTGCGAATAGTGGATTTTTGCAAAGTGCATGGCTTGGTTCCGTCTGGTAAGGTAACTCTAGCAAAGGTACCAACCAGGCTTGTATCTGCATCAATGTAATTCACAATCAAGGTAGACGATGCCAAGCAGACCTTCATATTATTTATCCTGTAGTGAACTATATCCACAAACAAACAATAAGATAATAATAATAACTAATTATTATTAAATACGATTTGCACTAACTTAGATATATGAATTTAAATTCATAAAGCCTAGGTCAGAAATATTCAAGTGAAATACAGATATATAACTTCTGATCTGGCAGACTTCTTCATAATGATATCCTATTCATATCTCTATAGTTGATGAGTCAATACAGTAATTAGGTATTAGCAAAGATTACAAGCAATTTTGTTCGGAGTGCGATCTCTTAATACAGAAATTCGGCGTTTGATTTAAGTTTAACCGTATGCATTATACAAACGGGTGTACAAATTGCAAGTTGGCCCAAGACCTTGTGTAACAATCTGTCACTGTCCATTGTTGGTGAGTTATTGGATTGTCATTGACTATAATTGCATAAAGCATATGTGACTATTGACTATAGATTTTAATTAATACTAGTTGATTATGACTATGTAGTTGATCGTCCACTGTATAGATATGGAAGCCAAATCCGCATGAATCTGCTTGTGAATAAAATATTTCAAGTCATGTTAAAGAAAAGTCGATATATAAAATCCATACTGTTTCATTAATTCATTATTGCTACAATATCAACTTATGGATCTATCATATCTCATATTTTATACCACAAATTTTCAGAAATTGAATTATATACAGAAATACATAGATAAATATTATGTATATGAAAAACTTTTTGTAAATTTGCAGGAGTGAGAAGACTTTAAAATTAGAACAAAATGACCAGGTAAGAAACAATCGCCCACTATTCCGATATTCATGTTCATTATAGCTTAGAATCAGGTCTTATTTTCTTTCTTATTAGTCATAAAACTGGAATTGAAAACCGAGCTTTCGAGTTTGAGATGTCTGAGACTAAAAAGGACATGAATTCTGAAAAACTTGACAAGAATGCCAACAATCAAAAAGGTCAGGATACTTTGGACGATTCAGAATACGATCGATGTGGCCTCGGATGTTTCAGTCCCGATTGGGTTCAAAAATTCGCCACGAAACGAGCTTTCATGGTAGTTTTCACCCTACTTGGAGTTATTCAAGGAATGTCATGGTCCTACTTTACGGCAACAATTTCTACTCTCGAGAAGCGGTTTAAAATCAGTTCGGAAACTGCTGGAATAGTTATGACTGGAAATGAAATTAGCCAAATAATCTTCTCACTAGTATTGTCCTACTATGGTGGAAAGGGTCACAGGTAGTACTTGATTAATTTAATTTAATTCTTTATCCATTAATGAGTTATCTACATATATTTAAAGGCCACGATGGATTGCAACTGGAGTATTATTTTCTGCATTAGCATGCTTTGTCCTTGCATCTCCACATTTTATCTTTGGATCTGGAAATGATGCATTATCACTCACGAGAGAATATGCGGATACATTTCAGGGCATGGGTCAAATTGGATCATCGGAAAGTCCTCACCACGGGCAAAATGGATCTTCCGTATTCGGTGCGAGTTAATATGATATGTCCATTATTGTAATTACTGACTTTAAATCTTAATTCAGGATCTCTTAAAAAGAGTAAAGTCACATTGTGCAACAGAATCGGAAGTGAAAAGGGAAATACGTGTGGTAACGAAGAGGGAAACATTGCCCCTTTGTTCCTAATCTTTTGCAGTCAGTTCGTGGCAGGCATTGGCGTTTTACTATTTTTTACGCTTGGCGGACCATACCTGGATGACAATACTAAACGGAAAAACATTGCCATTGTGTTTGGTATGTTATATAAATTATATAATTGATGAGTAACTCAATACCTTTAATTGGTATTACTTCGTCAAATTGCTCATTCCTAATACTGGACACCAAACGGAACCTGCAGATGACACTATAAATTTTCATTCACACAGGCATAACAATGAGCTTGCGACTAATCGGGCCAACGGTCGGCTACCTAATTGCAGCAGGGACACTCAAACTATATGTAAACCCATTTTTAACACCAATTATCAGCCCCGAAGACCCCAATTGGATTGGTGCGTGGTGGTTAGGTGAGTTATTTGTCTTTATTGGTTTGTATGGTAGACCCATTCATTCGAAATTTTTGATGAGAGATAAATGTGATGCTCACATTGTTATTCAGGCTGGGTAATTTTTGGAACTTGTATGACTTTGTCATCATTCTTTATTGCCCTATTCCCGAGAAGGTTGCGAAAAAATGTTGGAGGAAAGGATATTAAAGAGCCAGAACCTAAAACCGTCGAAACTATTCCAAAACTTTCTGGTAGAAACCAATAGTGCATAAAGTTGTGTCAAACTGGTTTGTGATTTCTAAAATTGTATCTCTAGATATTCCGAAAGCAGTAAAATTACTGCTCAAGAACAAAATTAATGTCTTTAACAACTTGGCTGGAGTGTGTTATCTGTTTAGTGGCATTGGCTATTTCAGGTAAAATTACTGCTCACGAACAAAATTAACGTTAATTCCGAAATCGGATATTACAGTTTCATGCCAAAGTATATGGAGACTATTTTCATGCAAACGGCCTCGAATGCATCTGTTATTTCAGGTATTCATGCAATTTCTTAACATTAAATGAATTATTTACATTTACATATATTGTAATTTTGCAGGAGTTGTTGGTATATTGTCTCAAGCTTCTGGTATGCTATTATCGGGATTTTTAATCTCCCGATATCAGTTCAGTGCCCGAAAACTTGCCGGCTGGAACGTTTTCACGTCATTTTTATACGTGGCCGTGAAGATTTCATTCACTCAGATTGGTTGCGACGTGGGTGAAATTGCATTCGGGACGCAGATGACGGACGGAACGTGGAATCTAAGCTCTAATTGTAATGAGGGGTGTAATTGCAAAACAAGCAAAATTCTTCCAGTGTGTCACCAAGAGGAAAACACTGTCTATTACTCTGCATGCCGTATGTTTGGTAATTCTATTTAATTTTGTGTTGGATCACGACAATGTCTATCATTTTCAGATGCCGGATGTACAGTTTATGAGAACAACACAATAGGAAATTGCTCATGTATATCGGATCCTTCTGCTACAGTCACTTTGGGCAATTGTGCAGAGGGCTGTACTCAAATATTCATAATGTTTTTAGCCATTATTGCACTCATCAAGTTTATTGATTCCACTGGTAGGATAGGAAATATGTTGGTCTCCTATCGGTGCGTAAGTCTAGAGGAACGATCACTATCAATCGGATTGCATATATTACTTCTAAGTGCACTGGCTTTCTTACCGTCGCCAATTGTGTTCGGCAAAATAATAGATAGCGTCTGCCTCGTTTGGGGCAGATCTTCGTGTGGGAGTAAAGAAAACTGCATGCTATACGATGGAAAGCAACTGCGCTACTTATTCAACTTAACTGCTGCATGTAAACTCAGTTCAAGCATTTTATTTTATTGGATCTTAAAGATGCAGAATAATTCTTTTTCTTTTAAATTTAGCCTTCACATTTCTTGGTGGATGTTTTGACTTGGTGGTGTGGTACTTATGCAAGGACTTGGACCTCTACCAGGAACCTGTACCTGAAATAACGGAACGTAGAGCAACTCATGAATGTATGGATAATAATACAAAGGAATGAAAGTCTGATATTTCAGTATTACTACTTATTTTGACAATGCTAAACCAACACTCTTCACAATGACTAATAAATGAAATGATTGATTATGTATGTCTGTGATTCAGTTTTAACTTAAAAACTCATGAAACTTTCCACATATAATAAATAATAATTAACTATATGTTCCTCGTGGAAAGAAGAAAATATGCATATACTTACATCCAATTTGCACATTTGTTATAATGGTTATTACATCCAATCGAAAAACCATATCTATATGAAATAAACCCCTGCTTATCAAGTCAGCGATAACAAGTATGTCAAATCAATGTGTTACCTCACTGTACATTCACAGGGTGGCTGCATTTATGGAAGGTGATGCCTATTTGCCCAAGTAATAATAGTGAGTAATTCTATTTGTACGCAATCGTGAAAAGTCAACAATTCATATTACGCATCCTCCAAAATGTGGATGGATGTTATTCAAGAGGGTGACCAAGAAGAAGAACCGGAAACATTGAAAAGTGACGATGAAGACACAGTTTACGATAGAAATTCAGAATTTCGGAGGAATCCATTTGCCAATGAACTGCCCACGGAGAGAAGAGGAATGCTGGATGAGAGGGACACACGATGCGGGTTCGGGTTTTGGCGACCTGAATTTTTACAGCAGTTTGCTACACCCCCTGCATTCATTGGGGTATTTGTAGTTACAGGAGTCTTAAATGGAGCGTGTTGGTCATATTTTTCAGCTTCCATTTCTACGATGGAGAAACGATTGCAAATTAGCTCAGAAAGTACAGGTACACAAAGAATAAAAATCTGCGCAGTACTTAATTATATAAACTTATATTCAATGGTCGCATTATTTATGTTCATACACATGGTGTTCTGATTTCAGGAGCATTATTAGCAGGAAGTGAACTGGCTCAAGGTATGTAATAAGTGGGTTACAAGAACAATTTTAATAAAATTATTCCTTCATTTTTTTGTTTGTTTTTATTAGTTATAATCTCAATCGCTTTGTCATATTTCTCCATAAAATCAAAAAGAATGAAGTTTATCACATTTGGAGTATCCTGTTGGGCGTTGTCCTGCTTTGTTCTCGCCTCCCATCAAATGTTCTTTGGTTCTGGAAAATATGCTCTGAGTATGACCAAGATGCAAAATGAATTAGGACCAGTTGAAGAGTCCACAATCAAGGATCACAACCCGATTAAGCCTTTCCCGTACATAAATGGTATAAAATTGTAGTTAAATCTTATAAACTTTATAAATATGTCATTTTAACGTTTGATTGTAAATCAGATCGTGTCATGTCTTCGGCTCAACTTTGTCTCAGAGATATTGAATATGTCAACAAAACTGTGCTGGATTGTTCATTGGGTGACTCGGGGTCGTCATTTCCCGTCACATTTGTTTTGTTCTCTCAATTATTGTCAGGGACAGGGACTATGTTTTATTTGTCCTCGGGCGGACCATATGTTGAAGACGTTATTATGCCGAACCAACTCCCAATTCTGTTTGGTAAGAACGTCAAAGAACTTGAATATAAAATTCGAAAACTATATTATTCCTAAACATTGTTAGGAATCACGCTTTCCCTTAGATTAATTGGACCATTTCTGGGATATATTTTTGGTTCTGTATTTTTGAGAGTTTTCATAAGCACATCATCTACTCCAACAATCACAGAATATGATCCTCGTTGGATGGGTGCATGGTGGTTAGGTACAAGTTCGATAAATTTTGTTATTTCTGATCAGCATATACATTTACAGTCATTTCAATTAACAGGGTGGCTTGTTATTGGGGTACTGACAACAATTTTTGCCATAACTATGAGTGTGTTTCCATCCCAAATGGCCAGAGAAGTCTTGAAGAAGCGATCAATGACCACTGACACAGGGCCCCCTCTACTTTCGCTTAACTCGGCCGCTTTGCAATTTAATTCTGCCGAGTTAAAAATTGCAAACACGCTTCCAGTTTCCCACAGTAAGTTTTTCTGCAAAATCTTCGGCAAGCAGGAGATTATTATAAATTCTCTCATTTTATAATTTGGCCAGACTTTATGAAAACGCTAATGGTATTTTTCAACAACAATATAAATTTGTTTGTCACACTCTCAACAATATTTCACATCTTTGTGGGGATCGGTTATGGGACATTCTTTCCAAAATATTTAGAGGTTGTATTTCATGAACCTGCTGCAAAAGCTTCAGTTATGACTGGTATGAAAATATGTACATATTGTATTCACAGTTAAAACGTAACACATAAACATCCATTTCAGCATGTGCCACGGTGACATTCAACGCTGCAGGATTGCTCATCAGTGGGGTTGCTATTTCTAAGCTACTTCCTGATGCAGAGCGTGTCTCCTTATGCAATGGAATGAGTACTTTAATACAAATCTTGATTTTGATAATTCTCACTCAATTTGGTTGTGATAGTGGAGACCTTGTTGTTGGTCGAGATTCTGGAATGATAAGCACTAGAATCCCACAAGAGATTTCAGAAATGACCACACCTATATCCTTTACGGAAATAACGACATTAGATGCTTACACTAGCGATGTTCCGATAGAGTTGCTAAATAGTACGGATCCAACGTCTGCATGGATTTCAACAACAACAACGACAACTGCCCGAAGTAGGAGGCAGGTTTACATGCTCAGTAATTGTAGTGCCGGGTGTGACTGTAAATCTGGTCCCATGATGCCACTTTGCGATGAAAGTAGTGGTCGGGTTTTTTACAATCCTTGTTATGCAGGATGTCAGTCAATCAATTACGATGGGAATGGGACCGTTTTTAATGATTGCTCATGTGTATCAGAGGGAGCTGTTTTGACAAATGGATTTTGTGCTGATCACGGAGGCTGCTATGCAGGCCTTATTACAACCCTGGTACTGACAGCTATTTCACAGTTTTTGGGTAGTTTAGGAGTTATTCCAAAGATGCTCATCTTTTATAGGTAATAATGAATTGAACACTTAAAGAAAAACGGTTTGAGTGCAATAACATGATTTGGCATGATAGATCTATGGTACCAGAAGGTCGAAGTCTAGTCATCAGCTTGGGTATACTAATGGTCAGTGTATTTGCCATAATTCCGGGCCCAATAATTTTTGGAAGCATCATAGGTCGGTAATAAGACTACTTTAGGTGTATATGTGTCGCTTAAACATTTAATAGTCCATTAAGAATTAAAATATTAAAATTAGAATGTTTCATTTAGATTCAGCTTGCCATATTTGGGAACAAACATGCAGCAATAATTTTGGACACTGTTGGCATTACAACAACAGAATCCTTCGATATGGATTCAATTTAACTGCTGCAGGTATTAATTTATCTTACTTGTAAATGTACACAGTTGGATAGTTATTGTGAAACAATCTGAAGATGAGTTAAATGGGTTTGCTGGAGATTATCGACTTGTGTTACTATACAACTCATATAAGATGATACATACAACGTATCATGGGTTAATATCCATAATAATCACGAAGGATGAGAAATTCCGCATTACTCCTCACATTAAATGGATACAACTGCATTCAACTTGAAAAATCTCTCACGTTCTTCTCCAACACACTCCATAACCTCCACTGGCAAAGGAATCGATCAACTCTGTCGTATTAATATTAAGCAAATAATAATGCGATGCATTTTATATTTGATGAACAACCTTCAACTGCCTCCTTTTTTCTCAATCGTCTTCTACTTAATTGAACAAACAGGAGTTTTTATTAACAATGCATATGATTTACAACAGAATTTAGTGAATGATTCTTCCGATTTATTGATGTTTAGGATTCCTGCTCTGTGGAGGCATCTTTGATGTTTTGTTGTGGAGGAAAATCAAAGTGAAGGACGTACGATTGTATGACGGAGATATTGACAACGTCCCTAAACCTTCGACTGAACAAGAATTTGAAGACATACCAAGAGCACGAATTAGTTCTTCTGCGTACTCGTAATAATAATACTAATAAGAATATGATTCCCTGATTGACATTTTTTGCTCCAATTATGTATTCAGACTTACCAACTAACAACACTACGTATTTATTTTATTAGGTAGTTAGTTGGCAGTTTTTGAGTTTTGTAAGTTAATCGTATCGTATCAATTTACATGGAATAGACTTTTGAAGGTTACTTAATTGGTGTATTAGCTAAATAATTAATAATTATAATCCTGATCACAATTTACTCGTTTTGTCAATAGCAAATGATTAGCCAAATTTTCGTGTTTTTTGTTTAATTTTTTGGTTAAGATAAATTCCCATTATTTATCCTTACTTTCCATAATATCTATTTGTGGAAGGTTCTATGCATGGGCATGTGTCGTATAATTATCAATGCATATTAGTCCACCCACAAAAGAACTAGAATTTCTAGTCTAGAAATATCATAGGTCGTTTTTCCTCTGTCTACCACCTCGGACAATTCTATTCTAGAAGCAATATTTTTACGAGTTTCGACGCATGCCATCTTATGCGAATCATCTACATATATAATAAATCATCAGGTCTTTTATAAAGTTACATAACCATGAATTAAGAACGCAGGAAGGTTTGTGTGTGAGAATATATCTCAAATTTAATCTAGAATGCGTGTTGCCATTGAACTTTATGACACTTTTTATGTGTCGTTCCTATACAGCATTCTCAAACTCCTGTACATTTTGTCTAAAAAACAAGAATGACGGTTCCTAGTTCTTTTTAAATGTTTTTAACTTTAAGAAATCTGTGCCAGAGTCAGAAGCAGAAGATGATTTTATCAGAAGTCACGCTCGACGATTACAATTACAATAGTCTTCTCTCAATACTACTTGATTATTCATTATGCAATTTTGACACTACTTAAATAAGAACTATAAAAAGGGCAAGGAAGATCCCCTTTCTTGTTGACGCTTACAGTGGCAATAGCTACTTTGTTATACCTAACAAACAATAAATAAACCTGTCTTCTGTTGTGCATTATGGTGTGTTATTCGTTCATGATGAGAATATTATCACAATATTCCTCTCGGCTAAGGCTGAGTCTGAGAATAAATTTCAGTGCTGTGGACGCTCATCGTTTATTACAAAAGTGGTCATTGTGTTGTGATGTCAGAGTCGCTCAATCCTCATAATTAAAGTTGTGCAGAGTATTGAGATTTAAACTTTGTTATTATAAAGCAACTTTTGTACTTACTCGAAAAATGAGATCAAATTACGCGATAGTTGTTGTACTTGTCGCTGGTAAGCCACCATACATATTTACAATTTTAATGTCTACAGAATAAAACTGATTTAACACACACATACCATAAAGATTATATTATGTTCCTTAGAGTGCATACTTTTGGCATCTTCTGCATCCCTCAATGGAACTTCCGGGGAAAACATTGATAGTCCTTCAGCCACCGAAGTGGTTTTCGATGACTCTGCATCTGAAGCGTCTAATGGAAATTTAGAAGTAACCACTATACAGCCATTAACAGGAGAAGATGAAACAGACGACTCCACCCTATCCGACAACATCCCTCAAACCACGTCCACTCCATGTGGCAACGATGTCGACAGTCCAGATTGCCCACCGGACGATTTCATAGATAAGGTTGTCCCTTTGTCTGCTTTGTCCGTCAACGCTGATGATACTGTTGTGTCCGTGGAGGAGAATGCGACAACTCTTCGACCTTGAGAGAGGGGATGCATGACTGCTAATTTTAAATTACTTTGATAACGATGATGGATTTGCAGTGACCACAGTCATTTTTACACTACTTTAGTAAATCCTTGCTATTATAGTGCGATTGAATACGCCATTTTATACTTATTCTTAAGGTTAGTTAGAACGATCTTGATGAGACTGTCAGCCAAGCGGACACTCGATTCTTGGTTGTTCGTCTACTATTGTTTGTTCCTCATCACACCATAACATTTGTAAAAAAGTCATAATATTTTGCACAAACCAACCCGACCCTCGTAAAATACTTCACGATTGAAATGAAATTGAAAGGAACCAAACCAAGGTGTTGATTTTCCTCTCACTTCACAATCATGCTGTGAATTTATAAGTATCAATAAATATATAAATAATAAATATTTTTGTACAAGTTATGATGTATTCCATATTTCATAATTTTAGCTTGCAATACATGCATTTAATAGTGCGACACCTTCACTTTCAATGTAGTGAAACTTTTCCATGAAATGGAAATAGTGACAGCGGCATCGTATTTATGTATAAGCAATAAGTATTTTCTTGCTGATGAGGAAGTTTTAATTAAGACCAATCTCTCAAGATCATTTCACACATTTCATCAGATTATTAGAGCATAAATATAAGCATATATGTAAATAATATGAATTATTATAGGGAGTGCAGCAGATAATTTTTCTTCATTTGTATGTATGTGAACTGGAAGTAACGATATTTGACCTTGCCTTTTTCATTATTGTCGCATCATTCTACAATCTTAATAATAATTATAGCTGTCGCTTCGATTTTGTAGTAAATTAAATGGCCTACAACATAAACAGAAAAGTCAACTTTATCAGCGTCACTCACTCAATAACAATCAAAGTTAAATGAGTTGCCCCAGATGTCAAGAGGTATGACTCAGTTGGACCAGATTGTAATTTAATTGCTAAAGTGCAACTTGTAAAACAAATCTTAAAATTTGCAATTAATTTTTGGAATTGATTCCGCTGTCTAGTTCTTTGATGAATTGCTTTATACAAGAAACAGTCTAGATTTTCCTCAATGGATGATATTGATATATAATATTCAATATCCAATAATCAACCTGTCGTAAATTCTTGAGTAGGACAATAACCAAACCAAATCAGTTTTATAATGTCAGTGTCACACTATCTGCTCTGCTTAGCCAAATTAGACCAACAATAATAATGTAGTTCTTTCATTGAGATTTGTCTTTTATATTATCATTTATATAGCTGCGAACACAAAACACTTAAAAACCCATGTTTATTTTCACACTATAATTTTATTAATTTTTTGGCTGTAAATTCAGGTTATCCTTCATATATCGGCATTTCTCTATGTATGATGGTATCATATACTTTTTATTATCACACAAAAATGTATAACTGTGTAGTTTGTGGCTTCTTTGGTAGTGTACCTCAAATTAAATTCTTTACTACCTGAATGACGCCCAATACCGCAATTACTTTGAAACATTTATCATCCAAATTACCCACAAAACTAATGAAAATAATAACACTTGTCGTTCAATTTGCATTGATTTATCCTTTTCGCTAGTGCATTATCTTACAATTAGGATTAACCTTTAATGGTGTCCTACTACGTGTTGCGTCACTCAATGATTAAACATGGACATGCATGTTTGCTTAAAAATGATATTTAATTTAATTTGTATTTTTGGATGCACAAGGATCTTGGCCCAGAAAAGTCAAATCTCAATCACGATTCTGATCCTTTGATCTGTAATGTGGTTTTAAAACCGCAGGCTATCGTGATATGATCAAACGTTGCCGTTTTTATCCATAATCATAATGCAAATTAGGGAAGATTGATGATCTTCACACCACATCTACTGTACTGTGAATTGCCTGAGGTATGTTATTTGGCTTAAGAATATTTTAATAGTTTTCGAATCACTTAATTAACTGTGGATAGATAATGTTAAGGAATTGTATAATGTTTCTTTTGTATAGTTCTTCCTATTGTAATGCATACACAGACATAGAGATTGCATAACCTAAAAATTAACATCTATCAACAAAGGGATACTATCTATGTATTAATATTTACAATATCTTTGTGTACAGATACATGTGTACAGATATACATACATATAACCCCTAGTTAACAGATGTACTAAATATGTATACCTTAACAAATTTTAGATGTTGCATCTTGTCTGCTATAATAGTGCCACATGCTAGTAACCCAACAAACAGAGAAAATGCAAATCAGTTACATTGCAAGTCAGTAGCTACATATACACTTCCATTTGTATATGACATCTTCAATATTTGACGTTAAAAAGTGCAGATAAAATGTATCACGATTATCGATACTCACGAATCCCTACTTGTTTCAAGTTGTGTAGTTTGAACAAATCAATGACAGAAAATGAAGAAATTACGGTCAAGTCTAGTGATCACAGATTGCAGATCACAATGGCATAAATCAGCAGGGATGAATAATATAAAGTCTATGTCAATGTAACCTGAGAGAGTCCCTTCGACAAATATGATGTCGTCTCTTATCGTAATTTTTGCAAAATCTGTCTCTCTCACTCAACTCTCAGCAATATATAATACTCATTCAACTGTTCAGCATTATTACCAATAGTCATAATTGCTGCAAATTTTCATCTGATTACAATAAATATGCTATATAGATCATGACACTTAACCTATTGATTGACCATTATTAGTATATTGATTCTCCTCAATACATGTAATCATCATCAAGTCCTATTGTTTTATTTGTGCCGTTAAATTAAGCGCATGCATAACCGGTATGACAATTTGTATCCTCGTAAACTAGAACCACCTCCTCGATTTACAATTTACTGCCGTACGTGCAAATAAGCAACCTCATAAATTAATCCAGATGAAACAAATGGAAAATAATAAAAATATCTCAAACTGTATGTGTCCTTCATTAATTGTTTTGCAGACATTGGATGAAATAATGCAATCATTCCTTTCTGTGCTTATGCGCATAGGCGTATTAATTTACTACTAATTTATGGCTTACCCTTAACAAAATTAAAAAGGGATTTGTGTCTAATTCTAAATCTTCTAAGCTTTACATTCATGCAGATTTATCCAATTTTTGCAATGTTTGAGGCTAAATGTCGGGCGGGGTGCCTTCCTTCATGATCAAACTGTGGGTATAAACATTGCTGGTGCTGTTGTTTTAGCATAGCACTACCTATTTCTTGATTGTGCATGACAATGGTATCATATGAAAAGTGATATGCAAAGGGACTTTTTAAGGGATTTGTTTGTCATAGGTTATTGCACGAATAATCAAACCTGAGGGATTAAACATTTTCCACTTGTATATAAACTCATTCGTCTCATGTAAAGTTATCATTCACTTGTTTCCAATCAATTTCATTACAACTTTATCGTCATCATGAACTCTGTAAGCATTACTTAATTTCAAGATAATACAAAACAATTCTCAAGCTTTTATATTTTGATAGTTCTCGGTCGTCATTCTGGTTGCGGTCGCTGCGACGTATGCCAATGCTGGAGCAGTTGGTTACGCAGGCACCTATGGATATCCAGGAGCTGTAAGAATATACACCAAACCATTCCTCTTTTTTCCTCTAGAACGTTATCTCAAAATTTACTAACCATACTTTATACATAGTATGCTTCCCCTTACGCCGCAGCTGCTCCCCTCGGTTACGCCCATGGAGCATACGCCCCAGCCATCCGATCTGTGAGTTATCAATAATTACAATTTTTAGTTGAACTATGAGTTAAAACTTGACCCCATCAAAAGTATGCCACTACCAAGGCTGTTGTTGCTGCCCCTGTAGCCGCTGTAAGTATCTTGTTCATATAACGTTCATCTACA
>JAQFZJ010000953.1:0-14387 GCA_034695645.1 Folsomia fimetaria
ATTTTTAACCAATCAGGTCAGTCAGGCACAATGCTACAGCGAAACACTTTTGCATACCCCAAAAAAGATGAGACTGCGGGAAGAATAAACAGGTTCACTTCGTACCAAAACAACCCCACGCCAAACTTTCAACAACCCTTCGCTTTGCCTATATCAAACCCAACAGAAAACGGATAGATATTCTAGTTGTATCAATTCTAATGGGTATACAATTAATTGGAGACAATGCTATATTAGTGTGATGTGGTGAAATTCGGAATTACATTTTCATACTTTGGGATTGGGGGCAATGACGGTTCGGGGAGCAGGACGGTACGGACATTAATCAACTATAACACAAATATTCTGTAATTTTACAATGTATTTTCTGAACGGTTCAAGGTAGATTCATATTTATTTTTTGACCAGTCACATTTATTTTGTAACAAAATGCTTACTTCATTAACAATAGTAGACATATTATAATCTATGGTTCTGGGATATAGTGAGCGATAATAATGTAATAATTAAATAATTTATTTCAGATTGAGGGTCATATAACGATTCTCTCGGAAATCGATCAATATGGAACACGACATAGAAACTATCGATTCCTCAGAATCTGATGTGGACACTCCTTTCCTCCCGATTAAAAATGCATCTTCTCCAATAACCGACGAAGATGATGATTACTACGAGGATTCGGAGCAACTCTATTGTTCTACTGGAACTATTGTGACAGGCTCCATACAACAAGTACGACAAAGAAAACAACAAATGCAGCATCTTAATAGGGATGACCATAATACTCAGTTATTGACTGTCGAGGAATATTCCGAACTTGAGCACCAACAAACTGAAAATAAAAAAACAATAAAGAATAATCGGCTGTACATGCTTAATCCAGATGACTTTCCAGAGGACCCTATAAAACAGCAGCAAATTAGACGGGCGAAAGTAACTCATGATCATCACAAGAGAAAATCAAAAGACATACAAAGGCTGAGGTCAGAGAATTTAAAGCTGCAGGACATGATTCGACTCTATGAGAAGAGAGAGACATTTATGAAGCAATCATGCACTTGTGATGCAGTATCGAAAGTCTTGAGTGGACAAATGGATTTGTCAGTTCCAGCCGCAAATCGCATATCCCATAACGAGCTTAACTTTCAAACCAGTAATATTCCTCCGAACCTAAATAATCCAGCTTTGATAATTACATCCAAGCCCTCCTTGAAATCCGATCAGTCGTCTTTCGTTCACATAAAAAAATTTTCCAGGGGACACAACGACTTCAAATTTATATTACCAAAAGGGTTAAACCCAGTACTATCTTCAAGTGCAATATTTCCAAATTCACCGCAACCAAATTCACGCCGCTATAATGATGTGACAATCAAACCCAATTCCAACTACTTTTCGAAGCAGAAACTCGAGGCTCAATCACAGTCATTTATTTCTAATCCAAAAACTCCTAGACGGATATTACCTCAATTGCGACCAATCAATAGCATGTACCCACCTATTAACCCATCCGGACAAGCTTCTGTATCATCATCAACTATATCCTTGCTGGAAATGTTGGAACGTGATACAACTAAAAAACACAAATCTCCACCAAAATCTGTTCCTATTATTTCAACACTACATAAGGATAAGGAAATCAAAATGAGAAAGGAAACTGATCCACAGATACTTTTTCAGAATACATTAAAATTAATCAATGATATTGTTGAACAGGGACAAATTATGAAACATAAAGAGGATGCAACCAATCTCGCACATAACAAACGGCCACTAGTCCCGCAAACATTAATGATTGAAGCATCAGAAGAAATTTTACGCTATTATTCTGATGAAGTTATCCCACTGCCTCGCCTGCGGAAAACTCAAATGCCTGCCGTTTTACAATCAGACAATAAAATTGATCTGAAACCAGAAGATCTGCATTTACTGGACACTTCTAAAAGGCGAAGTAAAAGGTCTGCAGCCGCATCCAGACTTACAACTGCTGAGCTGCTTAGAGGAACCAAATCACAGAGAGTTTCAAAACCTGTCACAACACCGTCTCCTCCTATTCCGCCACCACCTCCGCCTCCTCTTGTACCAATTGTCAGCCCATCGGACGATGCCAAGAATTTGTCGGATGTTGACTGGGACTGTATTGAACTTCAGTACTTAAGACCACGGCAATATTCTTTACGCAAAACTAACAAATTATAACGTATGCATATTCACGGCCCTGCCCATATACAATCATCAAGACTGCTAAGATATTTTTTGGCAGTTTTCACGATATTACAAATGCTCAACAACATATTATTTTAGCTGTGTGCGTTCTTAATACAGTACAGTTTGTTTTTACTCCTATAAACACTTAAATTCACAAAACCACTTGTTTTTATATAACTGAACAATTTTAGGTGAACAATTCAATTTATAACTCATGTTCTTTTAGATTTTCTTTTTGTGCTCAAAGTTGTAAAACGACTTCACCAATCCATGCGCATTTATAAATTTTATTAATAGCATTTTAGTGAAGCTGCTGGGAATTATGTAATTAATGATCCGGATATCTGTAATTTATGCTAATTCGTAACTAGTGAATAAACATATAATTGAAATCTATTCGAAAATTATGTTTGCAATATTTAATATGCAATATGCAGACCAAATCCGCAAACTAAACTCAAAAATCGAAATAATAATTTTGTTAAGAGTTTGCCTAAATGCCATACATATATCCTACAATTGATTTATGCATTTGCGATGCAAAGGGATAACTGTTGTAAAACTTGAATTTATCTTAATGCGATTTTTGCACCTCTTAGAATCCAAGCTATGAAAATTTCTGAAAAAAATAAGATATGACTATCTCGATTTTGAACCCAGGATATTATAATCGTATGCAGAAAACTTACTGAATAATCCAACCGTGGCCAGAATATGTAGATGTCAAAATGATTGAAACAAACGACGTCAATTTTCAATTTTATTTTATTACATCGAACGCATTCTGATCGTCACACACATCGACATACAATAAAGGTCACGTCACATTTATATGTAGCTGTATTCTATATCATTCATTTAAAGATTAAGACGAATATTAAAGTAGTACGATTTCGTAAATTTCGACAGAAATAATTATATTAGTCCTTATAATTATTATACATTCAGCAAAATAGTGTTCAAATTGAAAATGGACATTAGAGATAGAGGTTGATGATAGAGAATGGACAATAAATATTTGCAGCTGTGACATTTGCTTCTTTGTATGATTTCATATTTATAAAAATGAGCATTGCAGGATTTCTTGCAATCATTAATTAATGAACTATGTAATTCCTTACTTGGAGACTCTTTGTAAACTCTTTGACATAAGTGAAACCAAACAATGTTCTTCGATTCATCTATATTTACAAGTTATAAGATAAAGATAAATCTAAAACATATATCTATACTTATATGTAATATTTACATCTATTAAGTAGGTAACCGACTATACTTACAATATTATGGCTTGCGAAGATAAATTGTCATTGTATGATGGCTAATTTTTGAGTTAAGTAGTTCTTAAAATTTAGCAGTACAAATAAGTTATTTTTAAGTAGTACATATAATAATTCAATCGTGTGCTTAAAAACTCAGCACATAAACAGTTTCATAATTTGTGAATTTACATGTGTACAACTAATCCTACGAATGCTTTCCACTTTAATTTACAATTAAAGAACTAATTCTAATAAGTTCTCTGAATTATATAGTATCTATCTTATGTATGGATACAAAATTCACACGGTATGAAATATTCATATTCTTCACTTATAAACACATTAATCAATCACGCACGTTGATAAAAAGTATACTTCATGTGGAAGAAAGCGTAAAAAATTACTCAAATAAATAACAGATAGATAGAAGTGTACATTTTTCAAGATTACAGTATACACAAGGTAAATAATTACATGTAAATAATCCACTACATTTCAGAGATGTATATACTTTATAAATGTAAAAGCTAACATCTGCACCATAAACTTGTTGGAGCAATATATATATTTAGGGTATTGAAAAGTAAAACAATCTCCTGCTGTACTAAAAAAATGATGAGATCGTAGTTATGCAATTTTTATAAAGTTAATTTCAAGGTACAAAAATATATTTTTTCAATTACCCATATAAAAATAATGTCGCAACAATTAAATTAAAGTGTTCAAACTAGCTTTTCCAGCTTAAGTTCGATGGTGTGTGTTTTGCCGTTGGTTAATATTCATGATGAGAAGAATGGACGAGAAGGACAGAAGCAGAGAAGTATATCAAACTTAAAAGAGTAACACAAACACGACAAACACACAATGAATCACTTGAGCATTTAAAACAATTAAATTACTGTTTTGCATTAGTATTCTCAGTGGGATATACAAATAGGGATTGGGGACTGGATTGCTTTCCAGCACAAAGTCATTGTAAAGAGAGGGGTCACAGTTCTTATTAAATAAACGAATCTTCTTCATTTTCACTATGAGAATATAATGATGTTTCTAATTGGCACGATTGTCGTCTGCAAATAACAAATAGATACATATGGATTGAATTCCTTGCCCTCCGGTAATTTTCGAGATTTGATCTTACCAGACGATTATTTCGCGAATAACTCTCCTATTCCTTGAGTTAGGGGTGGAATATCCACTTTCTAAAGACTCTTCAAACGTCATTGTCATTGGTTGTGTTCTAGGAGGCTCCTGCTCATGAACACCATTATTATTAGGATGGTTATGGGAGTGACTTGTGGATTCTAAGTATGGGTCAGGCAACCCGCTTAGCTCATGGTATGGTGAATCACCTACAATTCCCAAATAAAAAGATTAGGTATTTTAAACCACAAGATGTATACAATAATCAGTTTTAGTATAAGTTTACCAATGAGATCTAGTCTTCTTTTAGGTTTAGGGATGGGACCATAAGGGTCCGTGGCATAGTTGCTGCGGTTATCGTACGAAACGTAGTCGTCTGGTGCATATGACTGGTGATGCTCGTAGTTTCCACTATTCCTATGATTTGGATGGGGCTGTTGTTGTTGTTGATGATGCATGGTAGCGTGGAGATGATTGTGATTCATAGATTGATTTTGCATGTTGATTTGTTGATCATTTGGCACAAGCTGAGGGGCCTTCCACAAAGAATCCTGTTAATAAGATAAAATTGTAAATTGTAAACACGTTACCAAACAGACGCTATCTAATTTTCAACTGACGAAAAAGCGTACCTGTGAATTGACTGATCCTCCATTATTACTGTTCGAGTAACTGTTTTGGTCAATATAAGGAATTGCTAAGGGAGGAAAAGAAAGAAAAATGGTTAGAACATCCTTCCATTTCACATACCCATTCTTTGTATTTTATATTGCTGAGAAAGTTTGAATTGGGCAGTTGATGACTTACTTCCATTCCCATTAGGTTGATGGTGCAGTCCATTATAACTAATGTAACCATTTTGTTGATCGAAATTTTTCAGAGTGTCTTCAATGACATCCATAGAACGCTCCAGTCCTTTATTCTCCATTCCATTTCCATTTGTGTAATATGGTGGTGGAGCGTCTTGAGTCCCATGTCCATGTCCCATTTCGTAATCTTTCTTTACAATCTTCTTCTTGCGACAGCAACAAAACATAAGAAGCAATCCAACACACAGCAAAACGACAACTCCTGACACAACTCCTCCTGTGATTAACAAAATCGGAAAATTAAAAATGAAATTTTCCAAAAAGGGGAAAAATAAGCGAGTCTCTGATGAACAACTTACCAATCACATATGGGACTCTGGCACTGATATGTGCCTTTGCGGGGACTGAGCTCACTACAAATTCATTGAGGTCACATTAGTAAATCTCAAACAGTTGGTGAAAATTTTATGAAGCAACAAATGAACTATACCTTCATCCGCATTAATGGAATTCCCACAAGTAACCTCAGACTCAAAACAGATTGAAACTCGAACTTGCTCTAAAGGTTTCTCTTCATCAATGATGTGTTCATGTGTGTTGACGAATTCTAAAGGAATCATCCTATATTTTCTCCAACTTGCCTCACCGGATACAAATACTTCAATCTAGAGAAAGTATATCAAATAGGAAAACAGTTATTTTACAATTCTGACACACAATGAAGTCACACATAATTTAAAGAGCAATTTCATAGAAAAACAAACCTTAGCTTCAGCCATGGGCATCGGTTTCAAGAGATTAAACAATAAAGTTTTGGACTTGGGTTCGAATTTCACCTAAATCGGACAAAATGAAAATAATATTATAACATTGAGTTATGTGAGGCGGTTTCACTTTGTAATGATAATAAATTGATTGCTACTATACAAACTTTAACCTTACCTCAATCGGGTCAGGAATTTTGGTCAAATCAACCTTTGTGGTGGCGGTGAGATTCTTGGAAAATTCGCTAGCCCCAACATCGTTCACAGCCTTGATCTACAAAGAAAAAGTAAATGCTACGTCAGTCTTTGTTTGAAAATGGGATGGACAAAGGAATCGCGGAAATTGCAATTCGTTCAAGCGTACTTTGAGCGAAAAGTTCACTTACCCTGAAAACATAAGAGGTCTGCTCCTTGAGCCCAGTGATATTACACGGATTTTCGGCTTGACAGCTTGATTCCTTGATCGTGTCGTCATCCGAAAAATACTGTACCAGATATTTGGTATCTCCGTATCCACCATCAAATCCAGCCTCCCACTATTTAATAAAATAAGCATTATAATTTATACTCGGGGCCAAAGGGTGTTGAGAATTAACGTCACGTTAATATGAAATAATAATTACCTGAAGCAGGATTGAAACTTCTGTGGCATCAACGGCTCTAACATGCTTTGGCATGGACGCTGTAATAAATGTTGATATTATTAAAAATATCGAGAATAAGATAATTAATATAAACTCACGTGGTCCTTTAGGTTCCAAAGTGATGACTGAAGATGAGTTACCCATCGAATTTGTAGCCTTGCATTTGTATCCACCATAGTCTATAATAATAATGATAATAGATAAATATATAATATAATTGTAAGAGAATTTCTCGGATCTCATTTAATGATATCCATATTAAAAGGTTCTTAAATCATATTGATACTAACCTTCCTCTTGAACTCCGTGCACAATGAGGGTGGAAATGTACACGTCATTTGCCAAAATTGTTAAGTTTTGTTCGTATGACCGGGAATGTTTCGAATCAAAGCTGAGGGTTAACGAGTTGTGATACCAATCAAATTCTGGTTTCGGAAACGCCTGGACTTTACAAGGAATATGAGCTGTCTCCGTCGCATCAAAAGCAACTCGATCGATTTCCGATGCTCTAAAAAGTCAAATGCAATATTGATAACACTACATAGAAACTGATATGGATGCATGTTAAATACGATTTATGACCATACCTTTGAGGTATAAAAATTGGTTTATGCTGGATCCTGCAAAATCCCAAAACAAATATAGTATGAATTTAGATTAATCATTCATTAATTATTAATAAACACTTTAATAATTATTGTGTTTATGCATTAAGTGTATTACCTTAAATACATGTGGCTCTCTTCTTTTCTGACTTCATTCTCTGCAAACATAATACCAACATAGTATTGAAGATCGTATTCTCAAGTCAGCTTATAATAAAATAATACAAGAATAAAATGATCATCTTACCAACAACGCAGGCATAATAACCACGATCCTCTGCTAGGATTTGACCATTTTGTCTATTCTCTCCGGAAAAGAATAACGTGCTGTTCACCGTGTAAGCGCCGTTTTTCACTTCAATATCATGAGTTTCAATCCGGTAAAAGCCACGTGCAATAGAATTTGGCTGCAAAAATTGACCGTCTTTTGCCCAATGTATGGATGGTCTTGGCTTCGCCGTTGCGGTGCAGGTTACTTTGAAATTGGTATCCCCAGCCTTTTTCAAAATTTGGGGTTGCAATGTTTGAACGATTCGGGGCGCTTGATAAACTTTAAGATCAGCAGATGCAATGGTACCAGTCCCAATCTCATTGGTTGGTTGGCAGAAATATTGACTGTAAATTAAAATAAATTATTTATATCTGCACAATTTTCAAATGAAGTGAATCACTTAAATGTGCAAAAATAAGTCCTTACCCTTCAGAAGAAACTTTAGCAGATCCAATGTTCAACTGAGGGCCGACGGAAATTGTGCTTTCAGAACCAGCTTTCCACCATCTGAAATTTAATGCATTATGCAAAAAAGGGAAAGTGAGTGGTGAGTGAGTGACATATACGGGTAGAGAAAATTTTATGCTTCAATTCACCTGTAATTTGGAGTTGGCCATCCACTTGGATTTGCGTTACAAGTCAAAGTAACGCCGGCTCCCTCAATCACGTTGGGCTCAGTTGGTTCAATGAAGGTTTTTCCTGGAGCGTGCTTTATCATTAGTGTCACGGAGGCATTTCCAGTCCTTTCATACGTGGCACTGTCTCCGGATGGGTTGATAATATTCACCGCTTTGCAGATATAACTTCCAACATTGGCAGCCGATACCCTTTCGATACGTAATATATCTCCAGTTTGGCGGAAATTAGGGTCATCCATTTTTACCCATTCGATGGAAGCGGGTCGTGGGTTTGAAGAGCAATTGCACTTTATCCATACATTTTCGCCCTCTTCTACTTCCTTCTTTGCAATCACAGAGACAATGGGTGCATACAAAACCTCCAAACTCAAGTCGGACTCTCCTGATTGTCCCAAACCATTTTCAGCCTGGCAGACATACGTACCAGCATCCTATATAGTTATATTAAAAATCATCGTTACTTTCGTTCTACTCCATTAAAATTTATAATCCTTCTTCCAAATGTCAAGTTCATAATGAAAGCATCACTTTTAATGGATTGCAATGAATTTTAAATGAAATTAGGAAGATGGAGATTAAATCCATTAAATTATACGCAGATGCGTATCTACGCAAAAGACGCTCAGTTGTCGATAAAGGTAATTGCAGTTTAGAGAAGAATCTGGACATAAAAATTCAACTCAGGTAGGAAGAAGGAGAAGAGTGCAGGAAACAAAACCACAAAGCCAAGCCCTGGTAATACCGAGTCGCAATAACAGCACAATTTAAGACTAATACACACAGGTTTGAAATAGGAATGATAACCCGTGCATAGGGTGAATCTTAACGAGAATTTATATCAAAATAAGAAATTTCTCTTTTGACTGTGGAGAAAGGGTTTCATTGGGGCCAATAATTATCGTCATTAACAGAAAAGTACTGTAACAAACCTGGATAGAGACCCTGGGAATTGTGTAACTGAATGAAGTTTCTGAGAACCGTCCATTTCTGGTCCATTTAACACTGTTTACGGCCGGTCTGAAATGAAACATATTTATTTGTTAATACATGTTAGACGAGTGCATTTGCAAATATGCACTGGCTGGAATTTAGCCACTACAAATTATAAATTCTAATTGGTATGTAATAAACGATTGATCACTTACTTGCTGTCCACGTTGCATGTAAGACGAGCAGGACTGCCTTTCTCTACTCGGAGCGGGTTTTCAGGTCCAACTTTCACTCTGGGATAATCTACGTAATTTAGAAGAAAACACAAGAATTAATATCTTTAATGCACAATACAATAGATGGATGGAAAAGACATCCTCCTTCAGTTTTTATTGCTGACACTTCCTCCTTCCACCACCTCCCCTTGGTGCACATATTGCTTATTTTCTTCATGCATCAATGCAACTTTATAACTACTGCCCATTCTTACACCATTAGAAGAAAATTATTACTTCTAAGAATAACCCAAATGCACCCCAAGGGCGTTGTTATAAAACCTCAAGCAAATCTACCCCACTTCCTTACTGCTTTTCTACCCGACTAGGTGTAATTAATTGACTTACAATTAACATTCAGGGTTACGGAACTTTCCAGTTTTTCCCCTTCGCCCAACGCCCTATTCCACACAACGCAGCGGTAATCCGTCCCATCGTCATCTCTTTGGGGGACAACAGACAAAATTGCTGATGTCGGGTTTGTTCTTGAACCTCCGTTCTTGATGATAGATTCCAATGGGTAGGGCATACCAGCACGGTACCAGCTTGATCAAGAAAAAATATAAATTAGTAATTGCAAGCATGATTTTTACAAAGGCTACTTTGCGTGATCCTTACCGAATGAGAGGGTCCGGACTTCCTCCAGAGCTAGAACAAGTTAATTCAATGGTACGACCTTCAGTAGCAGAGGGTTCTATGGGTGTGATCCGAGGAGGTCCAGGTGGCAACAAGACGGTCAGTTGGAAAGTTTTGGAGTGAAGTTCGTGCCCTGATCCTTTCTCCCTTTAAAGCGATACATAACCAATGTAGTAACTTAATTTTTCCAATAATTAACGTGAATTACTTACTTCATTCGGCATTCGAATTTGCCATTGTCACGATCATAGCTGGCATTCTTGATTTTCAAGTCATACTTTCCAGCGGTTGGAATATAGTCGATTCTGAAATTGTAAATTAAATACTGATTTAGCAAAATTTCGTAAGATTAAATTTCTATTGCATTTCATATAATATCTGTATGTTTGAAGTCTCATTATATTCCATCGTTTAATATCGAAATTGACTATAACGACAACCCATTATTTTTTAACATCAACAATATTGTTACCTTGTTATTATTATAATTAGGAAGGACTATCCTTAATGAGCTAAATAAATGAGGTTAAATCATTCACGTAGAATGACAATGATAATGATAATAATTTTCAATCAGGGTATAAGTACATATATGCATCTCAAACGGAGACGCAGGTAAACCAAAGATGCAACTGTGAATTCCAATCCGGTTCAATCCATTGCAGTAAAGATAATGCCAATAAACCTTCAAGTCAATTTCAACTGCCTACCCACATACGTATCTTGAATATTGCTTGGTTTCGCTCAGAAACAAGAATAACAAGTGCACAGGAGCAAGAATATATGCAAGCTGGTAGTTACATAAGTGAACCCTCATAAAAGTTCATCCTGCATCCATAAAACTATAAAATCAATTATTTTTATCAATCTCACCACACCAAATCTGTCGATTGGTTACAAATTTTTATGCAAATCCACTCCAGTCAGTATGTTACAAGATTAAGCTTGCATACATACAACAATGAAACCCAATAACCAACTACAGAGCCTAAGGCAAAGGTTGTTGTGAGATGAAATGAATCTGTAAACCCAGCTATTGGTAATGTAATAATATAATCAACTTCCATTTTCAATTCCACATAATGCATTTTCTCCATCCAAAGGAAAATTGAACTTGGTCATTCGTCGCAATTAAAATTCAGCAAATGTAACCAATTCTACTTTCGCAGAGGGTGGAACACCATCCATCATTAAAAGACCAATTTCAACATACAAAGTAAATTTCTTAATTCTTGATGCAACCGAGTTTTAATAAACCTTTAAACATTTCATATATGACAATCGTGAACCCAAGACAAATTGAGTTTCACGAAAAATGTTTTAGAGGTTTGTTTAACAACAGAGCAAACATTGACACCCACCAATCCAGCCTTACCTCAAATAATATAAATACTTATTCATGATAAACATATGCAATGCATGCACGAGTAAGGTTTTGGTCAGAGTGAAAAATAGAAAAGAAAAACTCCACCCAATGTCCACACAATTTACAAGTTCTTGGCTCAGTCATTACACTCAATTCAAACTCGACCTCAGCAAGAGACGCACCCTAACCTCCTTCATCCGTCTGTTTGCATTAGAATAAACAATGGGGCACACCCAACAGGGGCTCGTTCTGAACAACTGCTCACTCTAACATAACAAGAGAGAGAGAGAAGAGTCGTCTTTGGAAATGTGAAAAAACACAACGCCACCCTCAATGCCAACATCTTTTAAACAAAATTTCGAATTCGTCTCATCAAATCCGTTGATCGATGCAAGTTAAGATATGTGAGTGAGTGAGTGATGCCATGAAAGACAAAGCAAGAAGAAGACTTGATCGTGAGGAGGTATCCAAATGATATCTATTTGACGATAATAATCCAACATCCCATCAAAAATCAACAATCATTCTCTTCTCCTGCTGCTGAATTTGAATGTGGCAGGCAGCATGTCTGTTTATTCTTCATTCGTTCACATCCACAATCTTCAGTTGCTGACCATGATGCAACTATTATTCTGCATCCGGAGAACGTTTTTGTCTTCTTGAGCAAGTAAATTAACATGCTAACACTAACATCAAAAACTATCGATAAGTGAATGTGACCAAGACCAGATCTAATCTTATCTAATCGAAACGAGGAGCAAGAATCTTAAAAGTAATGTAATGATGCAAGAAATGATAGTAATTGTAATTAAAACGCACTACTCAACCAACAACGAATCGTGCCCAGCACGCCAATCAAGATCTCTTTTTCCAATCCAGCCTTTTGTCAATCAAAACCACCAAAGAAGATTGCATTTGCCCGTTTTGTCATTTCTTATTAAAATTTTAATTCACCAAACGTGTGGAACAAATTGCGTGTAAATTGGAATTTACATTATGATTAAACAAAGGTAAAACCTACACAAAACAGATATCTTCCCAAAATGGCAAACTTTTTTATAGTATCAATGCTTCATGATTGGGTTGCATAATCCCTTTCTTTCGTCTATACATCATGGGATATTACCGTCAACATTTAACTGGATATGCTTTGTATAACGACTGTCTATTAAATATGCTGAGTTTAAAACTTCTTTTCTAACTTAAAATATTATTTGAATTAAAGAAGGAACGCACATGAAACTCTTTGTACAGATATTTATGAAAACTATGTGATGATTGCATATTGTATACAGCAATAAATCATATTCTAACATTTACAGACGGTTGACCATACAATCGTATTCATCCGAGATGACAAAACTGTCAAATCATCATTTAAATGAACTATGATAAGAATACGGTGGAGGCTAATCTTTGTACAGTGTATAATAAGTAGGATGCATAAGGTCAAAATTTATTTTCTACTTACTCGTAATTCTGTTCCAGTGGAGTTCCTTCAATAGCCACATTGTCTTTGTCCTGGAAAAGATTTTTAAACATGTACATTATTAACACATTAAACATCTTTGTCAATATAAAACAATGATATACTAAAAATAACCTTACCCGATTGTTTGTCCTCGTCCAATACACAGTTGGACCGCGATTAATCAGATGAGATCCGAAACGACACTCTAAAATCACGTCCTCTCCCTCCGATACATCCCGCATGTCATCCCCGCTAACACTAACCACGCCGCTCAACAGGAGTCCTGAAAATGATAAATTAACATTGGATTAAAATACAAATCATCACAACACAACCTTTAATTTAACTGCTGTCCTCTTAGAAATTAAATTAAGGGATGGATCAATAATGGTTGAGCAAGTTAAGGCTTGGTCTTCTTCAACCCCACCAAGCAAAGCAAAGCCAAAGCAAACAAATATTCTCATTAAAATTAAAATGGGATGAAATTCTAGTAATAACGCGACATAATGGGAACCAAAAGGGACATTCATGTCAAGAACGCATGTCGAAGTGGGCAAAAAATGATCAAACTTTTTTAATAATGAAGCGTTACCCAAAAGTCAGAGTCATCCTCATTATTATTGTGAAGCTGTTTCAACGAAATGACATTATCTTATTAAAAAAGAAGGCTCCCCGATGGCAAACAAACTCAATACATTTTTCTACCATCGAACCAACCATCCAAGGACCCGTCCCTTCTGCTGGACAATAAATCCTTTGTTAATTTCTCCAGCAGTGTTCCTCATCTATGTGCATTGCCCTTGAAGTACTGATATAAGTATAAATACATACACATATGTATACATATAAAGGTGTTGATCCTTCATGCAGAAATATTTTCTAGACACACGAAGCAATGCGCTAATGGTGAAAAGAAATTTGCTACGAGTGAATGACTAGAGAAGAAGAAGAAGGAGAAGAAGAAAGAAAGCTGCCGTGATCGGATGAAGCGATTACCAGATGGGAAAGGAAAGTCAATTCGTGCGTTATGAGTTTGATTATTGAAACCAACAACGTGTTCATTCTGAGGATTGTCCGTGTTTCTCAAATTAGTATTAGAATTCAGTCACCGTGTGGATTTTTCCTTGGAGAGAAATTCTGCCCTTGTCGTTAAAACGGGTGATTCTACTAAAGTGCATTCCATCCATCCAGAGCAGTAGCCAACTGTTTCCAGTGGAGTTTATATTGATATTTGTACTCAAAAGTACTATATGAATACTCAGACAAAATAAGTGATGATGATGAACTCCTTGGTCTTTGAAAAAGTGTCGACTCACTAATTGTAAATGACATTTTAATTTAGTCTGTTCCAGAGCTGCCCAA
>JAQFZJ010000954.1:0-14382 GCA_034695645.1 Folsomia fimetaria
AGTATTGTCTGATGCATTTAATGTGCATAGTGGCAACCCCCAGGTCGGGGACCAGTCCAGGGTCATTCCTTGTCAGTGTAACTATTGGGGATATTGTAATTGACGATGCTGTTCAAACGAGGTCTGGTAGGACAGTTGTCAGTATAGTCTGTCTAAAGCAGGGGACAAAAACGTTTGCAAGCATTAAAGCCGAAAATGGACGTTGCCTAGAAATTCGGTGCCTTGAATTGGAGCAGAAATCCGAAGGTTTAATGGTATTTCACAAACTGATTTTTTCCGATTCTGCCCTACCGAATTATTTATTTCTCAATCTTTCCGGCTAAATTAACGCAGCGAAGGCATGCAGATTTTTACAGGTATTAAAACTAAAAAAATATACGTATTGGTTATGAATTCTGTATTTAAAAAGAGGGAGAGGGTATTTTGGCCCACTATTGCGTAATGTTGTGAAATAATTTGGGCCAATTCAAAGAGACGGGTACTTTTAGCTTAAAAATCTGAAGAATAGCTGAAATAGATTGTCGTTTATACGTATACATTTATGGAACATCATTAGTGTGTCGAATTTTATGATTTGCAGCAGGACTGCGGACTATCGAATGTAGCATGATTATATCGTAGAACTTGTGTTTGTATTAAGCACAATATTTTCCATATTTTCCATTAGCTAAACTGAAATGCCAAATAACGGAATTATAATTGGTAAAATATGTGGTACGTGTGAGTTTTTTTCAAATTTACTATAATTTACATTAATGATAGATGCATAAATAACTATAATACAAAACAATCCCCTTAAAATCCGACAAAATATTGCAAAAACTGATATAGTGGTTTCAAAATCTTGTATAAACAGTTAGTCGATAGCCATAACAGAATACCCCAATAATAAATAAAATGCTCAAACTTGTATAAATCTAACTAACTACTAATATTGCAATATCGTATCAACAACAAGTGGGGATTTTTAATTTATGTATTTAAACACCAGCACTCAAACCGTAAAGATGAGTGGTAGGCAAATACTCTTATTACTTTAAATATTACATTACATTACATAAGTAATGCCCATCCAAGTTTTGTACATTACGAAAATAAATTCAAATCCGAAATACAATAACACTAACTATTGACAGTCCACCGCACATAACAAAAATTGATATAAGTTCGTTAACCCCAACATAACGCAATTTTCGTGAATTATCCAATCCCATTCGCATTTCCCCCTGATCCACAAAGTCTTTCCACTTGCTCCAAATATTCATGAACCCACCTTCCGTAATACGGCTCATAAAAATCTTCATTTCAGGTACAAACCTATTGAGCGCCATGTCAAAATGGTCTTTTATCAGGGCCGCATTTTCAATCTTATGGCAAGCATAGTTACCCTTAAAGAGAACGTAATTCACGTGATACAGTAACGCATTGATATTCCGCACTGACAAGAGAATACTTCTATTCGCAAAATTTGGGCCAAGCACGGCCACAAGATTACTCAAGTCGTAACCGTCCACATACAACACAGTGGAATTAATCTTGGTTTCATAATTCGGGCCCATCATTTTAAAATCATTCTGAATTAATTCATTAAAAGGAACAGAATTTGGAACGGATTTAAATGTGAACATCTCAAAACCGGCGTCAATAATGCTTTTTAAAGAATTTAGCTTGACAGGGGGACTAGGCGCTATGAGTCTTGCTGCGATGTAATATTCGTAAACGAGTAGGATTGGAGTTCCCACAAACGCTACGAAACAGAGTATAATATGGCGACGGAAGTTTTGCCGCACAAACATCGCCAGGACACTTAACCATAGACATCCGCTGTATTTGTGGAGATGGATAATTATCATTGTCATTATCAGGACAGCAGCAATTAAGGCCCAAACACGATCCCCAAATACAGATAACCACCCCGTCTTGGTCAGATGCAGTGGTATCGTAGCGCCATGGTAATCGCAATAGATTAATTGGTGACCGTACCGTACTCGATTGTAAGCCATTGCAGATACTTCAGGTGTAATTCCTTCCGTTGTAAATGTCACGATTAAGCATCCAAATCGGTTTTGCAGCATTGTTTGGAAATCTAATTCAAATCGGATCGAAATATTGAGAGCAAGCCCGAGTTCGTGGGGAAAGCTGTGTAAAAATTAGTATAAATAATTCGCGAATAAAATTTGGTACATACAATACATTTTAAGATAAACTTACCCACACTCAAAATAAAGGTTCCCAACAATTTCACTGCTTTGGCAGGTTTTAATTAACTCATTCTCCAAATCTGGCACTAATGAATTGATCAAAATTGTAAATGTTTGCCAATTCTGGACAAAATCTGTATCTTTGTAATGCTCCAGCCTCCCCAATTCTGCAGGAATGAAATGGTCTTTGCACAACAAGCAGATATAGTACATCTGGTAAAATTTGGTATCAACGAAATTATGAAAATTATTAGATTTCGAAGCCCGAATTTCAACAAGAAAAAGTCGAGTTGATGATCGAGTCCATAATTGCGAAAAACGAAAAAGTTCCTTCCGTTTCAACAGGACAATGACTCCAATAAATCTGTGAATGTTTGGAACACTTTGTAAATCTGAGTCCAGTTTGTTCATGGTTGAAGATATTATGTTGTACATCAAAATATTACAAGATTCTTGCAATTTAGAGTAATGTGCAGTGTATGCGGATTGTTTGGGTAACTGGATAAACTTAAATACCACCAGATTCTTGTTTAAATAAATAATTTTGTTGGAAATGTCATTTATTGAATTCTGTGCAAATGTGGTTGGAAACAGAACAGTGCATAAAGTATACTGTGTTAACTGCATTTGGTAGGATATTTGGAAATAAAGTGTAAAAATTAGAAAAACATAACAAACGTCTGTATTGGTGCATGTTGGTCAAAAATCTAGATACATAATAAAATACGGAAGTATGAAGAATGCAATTTGTAAATGTTATACAAAACAGATTAAGATGCCGCCCATTTGATTAGGAAAATAGTTGCTCAATAGCGCATAAAATGCACAAACATTTCATAACACCTTTTGTCATCGTCCATGACGACGAACACAAGCTGCTTTTGAGTTTCTTTTATGAATAGAAATTCACCACAAACTTGTAGAGTTGCTGTTCGTGGTCGGCATTATAAAATAAGTTTCCGCATTGTAATCGTTAGCTCGTTAACAATGGATAGTTTTGTGTAAGTACAGCTTAAGGTCAAGCAGTTTCTTTGTATTCATAATACCACTGGCAACAAGTTTATACTTATTTGTGTGCAGCAAAATGTTATTTAAGTGGAAACTGATTGAACGGGCCGGAATTCTGAAGAGCAGTTAATAATTTAGTTCGACCCTTGTTATTATTACCACTATCATTAATTATGTGCACGGAACTTTCGAATAATTGCACCATGTGCCTTTCGAAAGACTGTATTTACACAGTCTTCGAAAGTGGTGCGACACTGTGCAGCAAATTGCTGACCGATGTAGTGGGGGCAAAGCACCGGACCCTGGAGATGGTGCGAAGGCCTGAAACCTATCAAACCCCACCAGGATCGCCCCTCTAGCCGTTGGGTTCATGATGTTCTTATTCGGTAGGAATGAGTAATGTCAGTTCTGTTTGTTATGTGATATTATTATATTGTTATATTTCCAGGAATGCAATTAAATGTCATTTTGATTCATTCATTGCGACGTCTGCATTCTAAGAGGACTATGCCCCCAATTCACATGCGTTTCCTCAGATTGAACGGCCCATATATCAATAGCATAATGAATTACAGAGTGGACATGGGCATTCAGTAGAATTCGCATGGCATGTTCATTTAGTGATCATTTTATACCGTGGAAAAATCTGATTCGTTGGGATACTTTCTTTATCACATTATCATAATGTAAATTAAAATTGAGGTGATGATCTAATATTAGACCTAAGTACTTAAAATTGAACACACGCAAAGGAATATCACTCAAGGAATAGTTATATTATTACACATAAGTGGATTGACAGATATGTACCTTCACTGGAGCACGTGCTTTGTGAAATAGCATTCATTTCGTTTTGTCGAAATCTACAGTGAGCTCGTTCTCAAGATACGACTGACAAAATGATTCTAGACATGATTCAATTACTTTATCAATTTCATTGGGGTCAGTACCAGTACCATAAATAACAACGTATTTATATCTTGAATAGTGTCAACTTGCGTAAACGAGGTGGAGGGCCGTAATTAAATAATTATCCCCTCGTGGCTTTATTTCAAGGGAGGCCAAAACCCAATTCAGAACCATAGTACTTTTAGAGCAGTGGGGGTGGTCAGATTTGAATCATTCGAAAATTCAAAAATAAATAACAAAGGAGAGTGCGAAAGATGCATGTGCTCAGTTGAGCTTCGCAGCCCAACATCGTAATGTAAATTCATACAGTTTCGCTACGATAAGAGTAACTACTAATTTAACAAGGCTGACGTCAGTATATTTGCCACGTTCATGTGCCTCATCAATTGTGAGGATAATTCGCTAAATCCGGATTTAGGCCGAATTCCATCACTAGCAGGTCATCCGTCATAAATTTTATGACAGTTTGTGATGACAAGCATTTGTAAAAACGAACCTCGTAGCCGATCAAATTACCCACCTCTGAACCTCACTCAATAGATACCCGCTCCGCCAAAGCTACCCGTTTTAGCTGGGTGCAAACTTTCATTCCTTTCGGGGTAAAACCAGCTTCGGCTAAGAAAACGGGTAGTTTGGTAAGTAGAACTGTAGATGGCCTACATTAGAAAGGGATATATTGAAAATCCAATCAAGATTTCGAGTCTTGATTGGATTGGTTTATCCGGCTCCGGGTAACGCGGAGCAAGAAACGCAATATGTATATAGCTATATGCCTAGCGTTGAAATAGTATTAGTGGTGGTGCAGAACAACATCTGTACCACCTAGCGCGGCTTATCGAGCGGATGAGGAAGAGTGAGTGTTTTATTTTCCCACCAAGCGGAAAGCCGCTCACTTCCCTTCATTCTCTCACACAAGCAGCAGTACCAGTACAACCAAACGTAAAAACCACCACAGTAGTGAAAAATAATTTCAAAAATAATAATAGTACTGCTAAATTATATGTCAGTTGTGAAAGTATTAATCAGTCGCCGGTAAGTTTTGTAGAATAATTAATAATAGAGTTTTGAAATAGTAAATAATACATATTCTTTTATTATAGACCGTCTAATAAAATCTCTGCTGGGGGGCGGGACGTACCTAAAACTTGAACTGCAAGGCCTGTGTCTGGGACTAGTGCTGGGCTGGAGAAAGATAACCGTCGTTAATTATCTGCCTGGGGAACGTACCTAAAACTTGAACTATAACGCCGGTTTCTGGGACTAGTACTGGGCTGAATTGGTTATCTGATATAATTTCATCATGATGTCTAACCAATCCCATGATTATATAGTTTACGATGTTGTTGATGTTCGTACAATCAAAGAAATGAAGAACACCGATACTAATCGGTTCGAAGTTTAAGCTTCGTGTGGACAAATAGAAAAATCTAACTTTATTTTTTGTAATTATAGTAAGATATACTAATTGGTTGGTTTCATACCATAGTAGGGATGGCAGTGAGTCGGGAAATGGTGCCGTATTAATCAAAGAAAATCATGAGAATTAGCATTATTTTGGTTTCTATTTAAAGATATGTTCAGCAAGTGTTTGCCAAGAGCAATAAAATTGGCATAAATGAAAAGTACGCATCTTATTTGATCTTATCTTACATAATATAAAAGTGCAATTTATTTTAGATCGAACTAGGTCCATTCTTTGACAGAAGATCCCCCCGACTATTTTCTGGAAGATTTAAAAATTCCTGAAAAAATATCGAAGGTGGAACCGACGTTGTAAGGATCGCTTTCGTTGCATGGATAAAAAAATGAACCTACCACAAATCACCTTTTTACAAAGGATCCCGTGCAAGCCAGGATTGTACATTTAATATATAACTTATTAAGTAATTAATAAATATACACAAGTTTTGCAGATTCCGGAGCTGCATAAATACAACCTACGAAGAAGCACAGGACAATCCTAAGTTACTTATAAATCCATTTCACGCAAATTCATAATTCCGGCCAGGACGGGTGTTTCGAGATACTAATCAAGTTCTGCTTTGAATTAGAAGTGACTCCGGATCATCCCAATCTACGCCTCAATCAATTTGCCAATTCATTTGTCAACCAAGAAACTTAATCTAACAAATTGGCGAGGCATCGTATATTTTACGATTCTGATAGTTCTGCTACAGATTTCGAAGTGTTCGTATCTCCACCATCCACAGACCCAACATCGTCGCCGCCACTCCCTCTACCATCACTAATCGTTGCATTGCCACCGCCACTGATGGATATACCAGCTTCGCCACTGACATCGCCACTGCTACCGCCACTCCCTTCATCAGATATCTCAACATCGACATTGTCACAGCCACAACGATTGTGCCAGGAGTATTGTAGAAATTTGGACTTCGAACAATCTCCAATGGCTTAGTTGTAGAATCTGATGGTATCAATTCACCCCCATTCTGATTTGTTTCATCAAATCCATCATATTCGTTTTTGAAGAATATGTCCAGCACATCAGATATTGCTTGCGATGGTTATGACAACGCTATTATTCTATACAGTATTTACGTTTGATTATGAATTTTGAGAACGAATTTCTTTTGCAAAAATGCTGTTAAAAGTGGACGTAAAGGTGAAAGTAGCCTCTACAGAATAGCTGTTGCATGCAAGATTGAAGAATGTACCAGTGAATTAGATCCGTAAGTCATAAGTCTGAGAAAATATTTTTTAGTTTTTTAATGACAAGCAATTTGCAATTATTTTTACTTCTTTATTATTAATTCTTGTATATTTTACAGAAAACACTCGCATCTTTTACCGAGACGAAATTAACGGTAAAAAAGCTGAGCCCGTAACCTTTACTTCCCTCTCACCACCACCAAGAAGGAATGATGAAGGCAATGATATTCGCAGCTTCTCATTATTCACATTTATTTTGCATTTGTCTGGTGCTTGTATATATCAAATCATATATGATGATATGTCCGCCACAAGTTACTTCAATCTTGTAAATATTATGTAAAAGAAAAAAAAAGAAAAGGTGGGATCAGTGTAGATGTTAAGATAATTTTAAGGTGTTGAATAGTGAATGTTCATGTAACGTAGAGAAAAGTTATAAGGTAAGAAGAAGGTAGAACGTATAATTTTGTAGTTTATAACAAACGAAGATGCGAAAAACCACCTGTGGAATAAGCTTTAGTTAAAATGTTATATTTACTTATGATTATATCTATTTATTGAATATATGATGTATTTTGTTAATGTAATTGATGTAATGAATATATTAAGGTATGAATCTATATGAGGTTTTAATGTTCAATAAAACACAGGGACGGATGCGGGAAGCTTTCTAACTAGACAACACCAAGCAGAACACAATACAACATCAATAATAATAATATTAAATGTTATAATTAATAATTATTCATTATGGAGGCTATGTATGACGATTTTTGTGCTTGTGAACTTAGTCTGGATCCGACCTTGGGGGTGCGTGTAGGTGGGTGAAGCTGACGAGAAACAGCATTTGTCTGGACATTTCCGGAAAATAAGATGATTGGCGACAGCGTCCAGACCGGGGAATGTATGCCCATCTATTGCACCTCCAAATTTATCGATGTGCCCATCTGATTCCGTTTTTGTAAAATTAAGTTAGTTTTATTTTATTACACATTACATTTTACATTATACAATTCACATTTTACATCCACTATAGTTATTACACTTTATTTATTAAACTATATTATATTTATGTATACGAGTATATATATATACAATTTTTTTACAATTATACAGTGGGATTCTTAATCATCACTTGGAGCTTCTTCGTGTTTAGATTGGGGATGTGGCTGCTATTGTTCTGATGGAGGCAGGGAGCATTGATTCACGACACCACACAATTCTACGTGGCAGTTCTGCAGCAACTTGCTGAACGTATGCGAGTGCGTCTCGCGACCCCAAACCCACCCCAACGCCATCGATCAAGAACCCTAACACTCACATCACACCCATCAAGAAGTTCCACGCCACTCCCACAACCAAATGCCCCATCACTCTCTCCAATCTACCCGGATGATGAATTCCATTTGTCCACAACGGCATTTATTCCAAAAGCTGATGTCCGTCGCCTCTCTCCAAGTCGGTTTTCATCTCCACGTATACGCTAAAACCCGAACCAAAGGGAAAGTGACAGAGACAGAGAAGGAGATGATGAGAATGAATGTGAACTATAGAGTGCCCATGCCTACGACTCTACATATTTACCTTCATCCAGCTCAACCTCTTACACTGTCATTAACACCCCAAGAAATCGCCGTCGCCAGTCCCAATACTGATTTTATTTACACCAACTAATCTAAACTGTTTAGATTAGTTGGTGTAAATACAAAGGTGGATAACAAAAGTGGATAACATTGGTCATGTTGCCATGTGAATCAGACTTAAAACATAAATACCTTTCTCAGAATAAATTTGACACATTCCTTTCTCAGGACGGTCGTGCAGATTTAGATCTACCTTAATTGCGTTGTAAAATAAGAATCAGAAGTAACAAGTGAATATTGAGTTTGCATAACCTTTTACGTTCCTAAGTAAATCAAACCATGCAAAGCTCTTTCACTACTTTCACACCTGCCCAAATAATTTTGTTATGCGAAATCCAGTCTGAGCAAAGTGGTTGTCATTGGAGAAAGAAATTGAATTGGAGAAAGACGAACAAAGAGACCATCGCGGAATAAATTCGCCTCAGTAGGGATTTGGGATCAAGGTGAATCCGAAGTGGCTTGTCATTCACTACTCTCAAGACGAAAACTCGGGTTGCCATTACTTTCTCCTTGGACACTTCATCACGTTCTCAACAAGTGTTCAACCCCTGAGTTGGCACTGGGCACAATGTCCAACTTAACAGGTCTGTATGTTTAATTAACAATCATATTCATTTATAAATTACTTATTAAATCCATTATCGAATTAAAGGGGAATGTACATCAACCTTTGGGTTGCATCAAGTCGTCTCAACTGTGCTAGCAACAAGTCTCTCTACAGTTGCACTTTGTCTCAATACTCTCCTTCTTTACGCCACTCTAACAAACGGCGATTTGAAGTAAACTGAACACAATTGGAATTGAAATTAAGAAATTAATAATCTTTTATTTATTAGGCCAATCAATATCTTGACAGCAAATCTCTGCGTGGTCAGCAACTTTGCTGTTACTATGGCAGCCACCTACATCGCTGGGTTGGACTTCAGCTTCCAAAGGGAATGGTTGTGTTCAGTATTCTCTTATTTCAGGAGTGAGTTAATAATTAACGATAATTAATAATAGTCTTAATTATGCTATTATTTCCTATAAATTCCTTTAAGTAATTACTAGCTACTTTAATCTGAATAGATGTGATCGCCTATGTCATCACCCTCACCATTTTGGGTATCCATTACACCCTAGTGAGAAAGATTAAAATGGAGGAAGGCACACTACTGATAAATAAAATGATGAGATTGATCTGGGGAATCTCCCTCATTTTTGCGATTCCAACCCTGATTCTCAGTTTGGGACATGTTCATACTCATGCTGATGGGACCGAGCACTATGCTTGCTTGAACGCAACACCAGATAAATATCGGGCGGCTGGCATCCTCTATGATGTGTTACGGACCACCATCTTCCAATTGGCCGTCCCCGTGTATATGACTTTCGGTGAGCGCAAAACTTTCATGGAGAGTATTCCTAATTAACGATTGTATATCCGGTTTAAAGGCATCTATCGAGTTCGGAGCTTATTGCACTTCATTATGGACGTTGGGGTACGTAAGGTTCGGATATATTAAAGTAATGCAATTTTTGAGAAGGCTTTTAGAGATTACGATAAAGTGCAAAATTTATATTTATTTCGTTACAAATTCCTAGTGAATAAAATAAGATTCACAATCTAATCCTCGCCCTACTAACCTTAACACTTGGCCACTGTTCAATATTCTAATAAAGTTTGCAAGTACCAAGAACCACTCTGGTTGAATTTATTCAATTTTAAATCTTAGCACATAGAATTTTTGCTTTTATCTGCACTTACCTTAATTTAGTTTATTGTCCGCATGTCATTCTTAGACACTACGTGGCAACAATCGACGAAGTGTGACAATTACCCGCTTCATATATTCAAACTATGTCTGCTTCATCCTGCTCTGGATCCCCTTCTGCTTGGGAGTATACATTTTTCGATATTACAACAACGAGGAACTCGATTACCGATTTCAGCAACTGGACCACGAGCATAACTGCGAAGAAAAGGAAAGGTGAGATACTTGTGCGAAATTTCAATTTGGTACGCCTAATATATTTTAATTGCATTTGCTCAGGTCCACAGCATTTTTCGTACTTGTTGGGATGTTCTACTTTTACATCTTAATCCTGCCACTCCTCATTTGTTACAATGACGAAAGTCTTAAAATTATTCGAATACGGGACACTGATAGGTCAGTAGATGAAAGTGATCAAGAATGTGAGATTCAAGAGGCAGACATACCGGCTGATGAGGGCGTAGAAGTCGCTATTGTAGACGAAGAAAACTTTGAGATGGTGGAAATGGCAAGACGACCGTCAACCCTGGATTTGCCCGGGTGCATCAGCAAGGAAGAATTTCCTTTGAGGAAGGTGAAATTGGAAGTGAACTTGTCAAAAGAGCAAGAATGGTCACTATTGATGGATGAACTGGTCAACAGCTCTAGGAAGGAGACTCTTCTGTAAAGCAACTTATTTCGATAGAGTATTGTTTTTGGCAATAATAAGCATATATAGTTACATGGGCGCTTATGTGTGCATGGTTATAATTATTCGAGCATGCTAGCAACGAGTTTGCTAAAGAGTTAAGAGTACCATAAAGTCCAATCTAATTATCAGTCGCGCACAATGTGAAATACAGTATTATTGTTAGCTGTAAATAAATGTTTAGGAAAAAACAATGTTAGTTAGCTTAAACTGGTGCCAATCTACCGTAATTATGTACCTGTAATGAAAGCACACTAAATAATACTTACTAGGTATTTAATAATTCCTGGGGAATAAGGTTGGGTTTGGTTGAGTACCTGAATGATAGGGAGAACTATGGAACCAACGGTGAGAAAGTGTACCAGTCCTTAATATTTACGTGTATAGTTTGCTAATAATGGCAATGTAATTAATGACAGCTTAAATGATGGATAATTATTTCGAATTAGGCAGCATATTTCTATTTACTGGAGCAGATATTTTATTGCTGAGTCATTAATTACAAACATAAAATCAATGATAACTACAATGGAGAAAGGGAGAGATTTAATAAGATTTGTACGTCGGTGACGTTATTGATGTAGCTAAAATTATGGTAAATCAAATTCAGTGATTTCCTCCTGAATACTGCGTGACGGACAATGTAGGGGTAATAAGTCTCACTCTGAGAAGTTAAAAACTAAGCATAGAGGTTAACTGGCATTAATTAATTCGTTATTGCTCAACTGATTCGCAGAATAATATATTAATTGTATAATTTCAATGCATTGAATCAAGAGAAGTTAGTAGATATACGCGTTCTACGTTTAGAAATTTAAAAAGCATAATATATTAAGATAATAAGTTGAAAACATAGTAATTTAAATTAGCTTAATTAAATCATATATTATATCAAATTTATTTATATAAGATTTGACATCTGCATGAGCATTTGCGTCAACTCTTTCACTTAATCTTCCACAATTCAATTTCAGAATTTGAAAGTATCGTTTCATCTGCAAAGTGTTTTGTGTATGTTAAATTGATTTGAAAATGCTTGATGTCTTCTCTGTATCTAAATAAATTACACAATGGCTGTAATTAATAAAAAAACAATAATTAGTATTTGTATGGTATGTCGTAAGTTCTAAATTTAACTGGTAACTTTGTAGGAAAGTTAGAGTACGTCCTTATAATTGTATCCGAGCCATAACTAGTTAACTATGTATAGGTAAAATATTAAATAACTATACATGCATTCTGAATTAAATACGCCGATAGATAATTAGGATAGGTTTTTGGCGTTAGCAAGGTTCATAAGTAATCGTAACTAGGGAAGTGGTAGCCATATATGTATAGGTAGGTATGTATATATATATAGGTAAGAGGAGCTTCGGATGTCCGTAAATTATATAAAATATGGTTTAGAATTAATTAGTCAGTAAATAACTTAGAATTATTTTGTCTGAACTAATCATTTATTTGCTTAGAAAACTCTTAATTCTTAACTAATTACAAACCAGAAAACTTCATCACGATGTACCGATATATTTTACGAAATTAATCCCGATTATGTCCCGCCGACCTTATTTGCTCCCTACGGCAATCAACTAATCAGTCTGAATTGGATAATTATGTATCTAATTCAAAATTATCTTCAGTCCGCAAATTCCGAGTACGAATTTTGAAGAAAAATATTTACCATGGTATTTTAGTTATTACGAATTGAACAATTACATTTTATATTTTCACCCAAACTATGAGTTTTAATATTTAATGTATTACACCTTGTAGGCTGGACATAATTAATCTCTTAAATTAAAGTCAAAATAATAGATTAATGTTATATATTCAAAGCTTGCTTGTCAATTACTTTTTATATTTTTATTCAGGTTTTTGCATTAAACACACTTTTGGTTTAATTTTTGCCAATTTATTACCATGCAATGTTCACTTTCTGCACCCACCTACATATATTTGTATTACATGACTAGAGTGCATTCACTTGCATAATGTTTGTGCATACTATCACCATATGTACGATGTCGGCCTTACATTGTGTTTTTTGTCGATTCCAAGAAATTCATTTACGACATTCATAACAACAGTGAACAAGAGTATTATCCAACAGAGTATTATAATAAATGCAAATTAACAGCACAGATGTTAATCCCCATTAAGAAAATATAAACAGGACTTTGAACATCTACCCGAAATATCCAACTTTTTCTGAATATTGTGCAATACATTTCACGGAAGTTTGTTATTTATACTTGTTATTTATTCTTGAGAGCTTGAGATTGTAATACTCCATGTTACGAAAGTATTGGCGAAAGACATAATGTGAAAATGTGGTTCAAGTGTCAACCCTGTTGTCATAACGCTTTATCCACTCCTCACATTTTCATCATAACTCAATCCAACCACTTTTCCCCAACTCTACTTTACACCACTTTCTCATCTTGTATAAACATAATATTATTCCACCTAAGTAAACACTCTATTCGTCCGATCACGTTGAAATTTCTATGGCATTGATAAAACCTATACCGAATCACGTTATTTAAACAATATGTTTATGCCCATTTCAAATAGATACGTGATCCACACGTGAAGTGTTCATTGTTCCGCCATAAAACAAACAAGAATTGTGGTTCACCTTGAACTCAAGTCCAATTGTATGCACTGCTAGGGCATGGAATAACTAGCACACAGAAATGCTGTTATATTTATATATCCTACACATGCGTCATTGTCATTGTCCCATAAACCAATCAATAAATTGTAAACTAGGTTGAAGAGTAAAATCATACTGTCCGTTGCTAAGAAATATTAATAGAATCGTAACATCATCATATCAAATTCTACCTGTCACAGCATTCTAACTACTAGTCAAAGAAACAAATTTCTGGACTAATACATGTTCAATATTTTAAAACCACTAATGGCATTGAAGCAAGGAAATTTTGTTCGTACATAACCACTCAATCTCCAGTCCAGCGTCAATCACAATAAGTAGTTGCTGACACTCCATAATAGGTGTAAGTACCATAGTTATTTGCATACTTCCTATTCTAGAAGACTTCGAAGGGTTCCAACCTGTACACCCAATCATTCGGAACTTTTTCCGCAATGCGAAGATTTGATAATCTTACTCAATCTCTGTATCCCCAAGTCCTAACTTGGCAGAAAGGAAGTCCATGTCCTCACCTCACACCAAAATCCAAGTTATGTGGATGTTTTTTGTTGTCTACTCTTTTATTTTTGGGAAAGGTGAACGCGATATACATTTTAGTGAGTAAGATAGTGGTATACGGGAAAGATCCAGATATTTCGATTCGTGAAGGCATCGTGTTCCTGATGTTTCTTGGACCAGCCCTAATCGGTTGCACTTGCATCATGGCACAAATTAATAAAAAATCCTAAAAAAAGAATGCTAAGGCGAGATTACAAATTGAAAACAAGCCTCCGACCCCCTCCCTCCTCCCCCGTCTCGCCGTGGCAAAACGGTGGAAGCGGGTTTGGGA
>JAQFZJ010000955.1:0-14362 GCA_034695645.1 Folsomia fimetaria
GGGCTAAACAAGTGGTGGTAGAATTTGAGCACAAGAATTGATTGAGTCATGTCATCACGAGACAACACAAGGAAAGACACCGACTCGAGTAAATTGGACCTCATTCTACGTCTAACCACCACACCACGCATTAATAAACTCAGTTTTCTGCTGGGATCTCTTTTTCCCTTCCACTTCTTTCTAAAATATTTATAAACTTTGAATTTTTAATTAGTATTGTATATTGATGGAAGTAGAGATAATTAGCAAAGAAAAAGAAAAGTTGCAAAGTGGGAAGCAGTGAAATCCGCAATACGCAATTATAAGGTAAGGCAGATTTTGTCATGATCGTGTTTTAATTTTTATTTAAATTCAAAATTGGCAAACAATGCATCTATACATAGTGTATTGCATTTAATTCTCAAATCAATCTGAAGTTAGCGTCATTATGCATTACATTATTGTCTACTATTACATATTATTATCTTCTAAATTTATAAATTTTAGACAACGTGTTGGTTCAGTTTGTATTTATTTTATTTGCCATCTTTTTTAAAGGATTGAACGATTTTCATGTTTAATGAGAATGACTGATAACTGAAGTTGCTTATTGAGATAAAGTGTTATTGAGTGCTGTTTGTTACTGATAGGATGTATATATTTCGTCAATTCAATATTATATTCATTTTATTTCGTCCTCAGCAGGTTGATGGAATACTTCTAACTTGAGAAACTAGTAGGTGGAACGTGGAAGGAAGGATTAATTCATAATTTTTGTTAGTGGGTAGCCAAACAGCTCCTAATTATCAACATCAACAGTCGTAATTGAAGTTGACGTTAAATGTGGTTATTCTGATTCTTCATTACAATTACGGTGTACGGTAAGAAGAATTCAGTTTTATCAGAAGTTTTAAAGGTGTGTGCAATTAGTGGGCGTTAATGCAGTCTAACTGCTAACTGAATAATATTCTGCGGTCCACAAACTTTGAAACAAATTCAAATTGATAACTAAATGCTTAGAAATCTTGAAAATCAAGAAATAAATTCCTAGTAATTTGGGTTTCCTCTTCCTTCCAATTCTTGGAGATTACAAGTTATTTGATGGTCATTTTAAGAATAATTTTTAAATCATGAGGTTTTTGTCATGCGAGACAGGGCTTATGGTGTGTGGATGAAGGTATTTTCAGTCGGTTAATATTTGCCATAAATGTACATATGTTTACAACCTTGAAATGACATTTATGCAAAATATTCAGTTCTGTCAGTTAGTCACTTTATATAGTCAGCAGTGAAGACTCTTCACTGAAGAGCAAGCGCATTTATTGATTGGTTAGTACAGTTCAGTGGCAAACTAATGCAAATCTATTCATTCTATTCGGAATATCTATTATGCATACTTGAACCTGAATATCAATTCCAGTCAGCGCTTCTAACTTTACAAACACCCTCGTTGCTCATATTGTACAGAACATAATCAGAAGTTGGACGCTAATTTACCTTGCCGCGTTTAAATTATTTAATCAAATTGTGTTTGAAACGCAGGAAGTGCCATGAAGCAAAGATTTCGCTGGAGGACGGTAGCAATCTCTCTGCTATGTTTATTGAACTTCTCGCTTCCAGTCCCAGGGTCCGCATCTCTTACCATTCAAGGGACAACTGGGCGAAGAAGTTCTCGCTCCATAACAGAAATTTATGGACCTAGCGCAGTAAATGGAGACAATGGAGTAGATACAGACTTCGATACACCCTCCTATGAACCATCACATGAGCGCATTAGTCGAGGAAAGAGGGAAGTGACTGCCCCTATCAATACGAAAGAGAATCCTCATGCTGTTAAAAATTATACGGTAAGCATAGTCTTATTTAGTCGTATTTTTTCAAAATTTTTTAGTGTGCAGTTGGCATATGCACAAAGCACGCAGTAATACTATGACATAATGACAAAGTTCTCGTGCAAACCAGGATGATTAGTTGGCAAATTGATCACGATACACTTATTGTTGTGGTGTGGATTTTATACTTTTCTGCTTTAGAAGCATAAATGTAAAAACGAACGAAAGATGACTCATATGTTATGTTATGTACATGAATGTATTTAACTGATTATTTCTGCTCTGTTTGCTTTGGATTTGGAGGTGACTGCACCATTACTATAATGTCCTCTCGATGCAATACACATAAAAGTGGTGTTTGCGAACATTCTACTGTTTGGTTGAATTGAAGTTCATTGCGTATCTGCTTGTATAAGTTGTTTATCTTTTGTTCAAAAAGTAGATGTCATGGAATGGACGCACGGTTTGTTGGCAGCTGTTCATTAACACTTTTTAACTTTGTTCTCTCAATTTTAGCTTAGTATGGGCGAAGATTCTTTAACTTGCAAATTCTTTAGTTTCAGATCATTATGGATGATAATGCAATTAAATCATAAGCTTTTCTGCGTTTAAATTTTTAGAGGTATTGATGATAGTTAATAGTTACTCAGCTGCAATTTCAAGTTAATAATGGATACAGCATTTGTAGCTAATATATTCCCTTCTGGGGAACGACGATATAAAATAAGACATTCACCAAGAATCCATCTTGTGAAAATACAACCCGTCTAATTGTTCAATTGGCATTTTACCCTTTAGAATGTGCTGAATGATTCCCACAACCAACTTTTGGTGCATTGGGCTGGAGATAAAGTGGTAAGATAAGAATGTATTATGCAATTGTTCATGAAGTAATTGGGACTAAGTGAGATATATGTATTATATAATATTATTTCTGATAGATAATTTGTCTGGCTCGCGACACGAAACAAAATTCTACGTCAACTTTGTTTATATCCAAGGATTATGGGAGCACATTTCGAAATGCTTCTGATTCCCTTCTAGTCAAAGGCAAGCCGCTACCTACTATTGAGAAGTTTTACAAACACCCCGATGATTCTATTAAGGGACTGGTAAGATAGTCGCGCGGTCGTGCCTTTGATACAAAATTAATCCCTCCCCACCAAGTAATAATGTTTGTTTAAAAATTGTACAGTTCATCTTCACCGATGTCCTTAACCGGTACATATTTACCACTGATAATTTTGGTGATAATTTCACCGGAACTGGAGTCAGCTTTAATCCGGAGGAGATAATTTTCGATCCAATGGAACCACGAAATGTTATTGGTTATGAAAAGAGTTCCAAAGATAGACAGGTTCGGTTTCATTAGTTTACACAAAAATTTCAAAATTGTAATGTATTCAATTTACATTTTTGATTGGGACAGATGTGGGTTTCTCAAGATTATGGTAGAAATTGGAAAAAGGTCCAGGAACATGTCAAGGTAAGTATTGTGCATATTTTATGTTTATAATGTTGAATTTATGAAATATGGTTAGTATATATCAAATTATTTGATTTATTAGGCGGTTGCATGGGATGAAACTGTTTTTCCGCCGATATTGTTTATACAAAGGGAAGAACCGAACGGAATGTCGCTGATTATTTCGTCTGAATCCCTTTTCTTGGATCCAAAGGACACTCACGTGGTACTCACCGATGTTGAAGAATTCCAGATTAGAGAAGACTACAAATTCGCTACAAGAAGAATATTAAATGTAAGCAATTAATGATTAATAATAATGATAAATGTTGGCAATCTTTTTGTTGAGAGATGAAATATATCGTCACAACTGTTAGTAAAAGTAAAACTAAATTATATTTTATTTGTGTTAATTAAGACAACCGAGACTTCGAGTTCAATGGAATTACTGATCTCTTTCAAGCAAAGTCTATTTCTGCCAGCAATTTTCCCGGTGGATCACACTAGCTCAACTCCAGCATTACATTACCATGTTGCTGATGTTTCAACAGATGGACAGGTTTGATTTATTATTTGTTTGTTCAACAAACAAACCCAACAATCAACAAACTTTGTTGATTGCATCTAGTTTAAATTGTTTATTAATTTTAATTTGGTGCTTATATTACATTACAGATTTTTGTGTGCGTCGTTCACAATGAAAGCCTTGTACATTTGTACGTTGGAAATGTTCCCGAAGATGGATCCAGTAGTCCAACATTTTCGTTATCTTTGGAACGCATCCTATTTTTCAAACCCAATTTGACGTTTACTGATTCATGGCTAAAGTACATATGTAATTTCTGTTCTTGATTAAATAATGTGATTTAACTTTCTTTCTGTATTACCTGTAGTGAGGTTACGGATGAATCATTTGCTGATCTGCACCCAGTAGATGGACTTCGAGGAGTGTACATTGCTAGCCAATTAACATTGTCAGCCGTGGCCAATAAGAAATTCGGAATTGACCAAGTCATTTCAGTCATCACCTATGACCAAGGTGGTGAATGGGAGACACTGAAGCCACCTCAATTTGATGATGATGGAAATCCAATCTACTGTCAATATGTAAGCAACTAACTTCTATAAAGCTAATTAGTTAATGCAAAGGGAGATGACAAGTAAGACATGATGAAATGACATGGTCATGAGAAGACAAGAAGTCCACGATTCCAGTTTCACGCCTACAACTAGGGGGTTACTCTAAGGAATTTATTCTTTGTTTTACCCTCGGGAAGGTCTGAGACAAGGGTCATATAATGCTCTAGCAGGGCATCCTTGTAATCAAGGAGTGGGGAAAGAGAAAAAGGCAGTTGCCGCTTTCGAATCTTCTTTCATGCTTGGGACGCCGTAGCCAAAGCAAGTGGCTACGGTTGAGGCGATAGAGAATGTTCGGATTGGGAAATCCCCATGGCCAGCCTTATCAGTGCAATTTGTAGGGTGGGACTTGATCTCATAACTCAATTCAGACTACGTTGAGACTGGATGTGGTGCTTGTCTTTCTCTGATTGACAATTTTTTGCGATTCTGAATATAAATCGGGTGTTCTACTGTTTCTTAACTTGTATAAATTAGTATAATACAGTTTTACAGTAATACTGTCCTTCAAAATTTCAGACTAGCATGAAAACCGAGGGTAATTGCTCATTGCACATCAGCCAACAGCTAAGGTAAGCAATTGGACCAATGGAGATTTGGGTTGTATTTTGTATTATTATTATTTGCTTATCGAATTCTCTTCTTTAGTTTGCTTTACCCAAGCTATCGAGCTGTTCCAATCCTATCAAAGAAGTCCGCTGTTGGTCTAATATTGGCGACAGGTACTGTAAGCAGAACACTGAAAGGACGCTTGGGTGTTTTTATGTCTAAGGACGGAGCTTTATCGTGGAGACAGGTTAGTATTTTTTGGACGGTCTTAATGCATTGTTTAAATTACTAATTATGGTTTATGATTTTTGTATTCATTTTTCTGTCAGTTACTTCAAGGGAACTACCTATACAGCTTTGGAGACCATGGTGGAATAATTGTTGCAACAAAGTATTACCGAATTGGTGATGCAACTGACCACCTCATTTATTCTACAAATGAGGGCGAGTCATGGAATACTTATAAATTTTCGGAGGAGAAAGTTCGAGGTAAATCAAGATCATCAGTGTGTTTAGTCTATATGTTGATATCATTATGAACTTGGTACTTTATTAGTATTGGGACTGATGACTGAACCCGGAGAAAACACTACTGTTTTCTTCATCTTTGCTTCATCTATGAATTCTACGTTTAAACACTCATGGATTCTGATAAAGGTTGATTTTCGGGATGTTTTCGGTGAGTTTATACAATTACCCACGCCGTCCCACTACATACTCAAGACAGTGTTTTCATAAGCTCATTTAATCATTTAGAACGCAATTGCACGAAGGAGGATTATTATAACTGGTCACCTTGGGATAACATCGACAACAAGCCAGGTAGATCATGTCTGTTGGGCCAAAAAGAAGAATATCAACGACGCGATGCTAAGACAAATTGCTATAATGGTCAAGGTTATGTCAGACCAGTAGTTACGAAAACGTGCACTTGTCAACGTAATGATTATGAATGGTACGTAGCTTCTGCCATGCGCATATTCTGTTAATATACTTTTCAACTTCTCTCATGTTTGTCATTGGTAGATCAGTAAAATTGCTCACCAATTTCTTGTTTTTCATTGTTGCAGCGATTTTGGCTTCATTGAGGATGACAAAGGCAGAAATTGCATAAAAGATAACACTGAGACTAGTCCAGGAGTCAAGACGGAATGGTGTAGACCTGGGCTTCAGTTCTACAATAAAACCAAGGGTTATCGCAAAGTCCCTGGAGACAAATGTCAAGAGACGGATGACACGTCACAGTTTCTTCCTGATACAATTCTGTGCAAATTTTCGTACGTGCCAGAATGGCGTTCCATGCTATATTACAAATCCAAATCATAACTAGGTTTTTCAATTACAGAGAGGAATTAGAATTTATGCTAGTCGCTAAACGAGATTCAGTGATGAGAATTGACCTCAACAATTTCAAATCAGTTGAAACTCTACCTTTACCCAGAGTTCGATCTGTCATTGCTATCGATTATGAGGTTTGGCAATTTAATCCATAATTTTTTGGAAAATACTTAACCTATGAAAAAATAATTTTGTGTAAACCTGTTTTAGATGAAAGATAATTGTTTATATTGGTCTGATGTCAATCGGGATCACATCATGCGGTTACATCTTGATGGATCAAGCGTACCTGAACTCTTAGTTTCTAGTGGCTTAAAATCTGTAAGAAATTTTGGATTTATGTTAAACATTGATAATTGATTAGAGGAATTTATGACATGTAAATTACTTAGGTTGAGGGACTTGCGTATGATTGGATGTCACACAACTTGTATTTCAGTGACGGAACCGAATCAAGGATTGAAGTAATTCGAACCGATGTACATTCAAATGGAAGGATGCGCAAATTGATTGTTAGGAAACCTTATGTTGAAAAACCTAGGGGTTTGGTTGTTCACCCAGTGAAAGGGTAATTTTAATTGTTTTTAATTGTGGTCTTCGTACGCTGTCATATCAGTACTTGTAAGTCTATTGCTTTGGCTTTAAATTAATAGATACATTTTTTGGACTGACTGGTCAGTATCCATACCATGCATCGGAAGAGCACTTCTTGATGGATCGGAGGCACAGCCAATTGTTCAAAATATCCCTGGAAAGCCCCAAGTTGTGAAATGGCCAAATGGAATTACAATTGATTTCAAGGCCGATCGTTTGTATTGGGTGGATGCATTCATGGACAGAATAACAACTTCTGACTTTAATGGAATGCATGTTCAAAATTTCGTGGAATCTGATGTATGTTAATGTTAATACTGTTACATGTTGTTGCTTTTGTTATTACGTGTGATTATTGTAGAATCGGGTCAATCATCCTTTCGCAGTTGGCGTGTACAAGAATAGTAATCTCTATTTTATTTGATTAATACTCGGTTATATGACGAGACTGAATGATTTTTTCCCCTGTTATTGTCAGTGGTGTATTGGGATGACTGGACAACGCGGAGCATATATTTTGGTAAAAACGACGTGGATGAGCCAAAAAAGTCGATATTCTTAGTTGTTGGGAATCATTCTCGACTCATGGATCTTAAGGTTTTGCATATTATTTAAACAATGTGAATTAATTGTTGTAAGTTTAAGTACAGATATTTGACTTGTTTTCATATACATACTTACAGGTGTTTGGCCGTCAGAATTCCCAACAAGGCACCAATGCTTGTTCTAACAGCACTTGTTCTCATTTGTGTTTCTCCATGCCCAACAATACTGCAATATGTGATTGTCCGGACGGACTTAAAAAATCAGAAAATGCATCAGTTGAATGCGTTTGCCCGGATGGTAAAGCAGTAAATGCGAATGGAACATGTCATTCGACTTGCACACCATCAGAAAGTTTCTTCAAATGTGCTTCTGGTTATTGCATACCTATTGGCTGGAAATGGTATGAATACAAAGTTTGCAGTTTGTAGATAATGATTGCTAACATTCCAAAATTTTATAGTGATGGAGATGATGATTGTAACGACAAAAGTGATGAAAATGATTGCGAACGACCTATATGCACAGAGTCTCAGTTCCAGTGTAAAATCAATGGTAAATGTATACCAGATACATTCCGTTGTGATTTTGACCAGGTGAGATCATATTAACTAAAATGAATGGAAGTCACGAAACTAAAGACTATCTTGACCGGTCTGTTGAAAATAATTGTAATTCTAGGATTGTGGTGACGGCTCTGATGAACTTGATTGTGATGGAAAATATCCCGTTTGCAACGCTACTAACCATTTCCAATGTGATAATGGGCGATGCATCATGAAAAAATGGTTAATTATTCTACCCTATGTGAGGTGTTTGTGTTCACTAAGATATTTTTATTATTTCAAAAAATTGCAGGGTCTGCGATTTTGAAGGTAATTTTTAAAATTTTCAATCGCGAAAAATGACAATGATAAACGATAATAATGTTTTTGAAGACGATTGTGGAGATGGAGGATCGGACGAAAGGAACTGCACTCATCATGCTACCGAGATTACAACTTGTAAAGATAACGAGTATAAGTGTAAAGACGAGGAGCGATGTCTTAGCATGGAATGGGTTTGCGATGGTGATAAAGATTGTAAGATCATATTTTAGCTTTTTTATAATTACAAAAATGTAATTGGATTGTTGTTCATTTAAGGTAATTCTGGTTCTGACGAAGCCAATTGTACCAAAAATGTTTGTCCTGAATGGAAGTTTGCTTGTACCTCGGGGGAGTGTGTCATGGTTAGTATAGTGTTTTATTATGGCTCATGGCTATGATTAATAGTTTGAATTTAAAAAAATCAATTTCATGTGTTCAAAAATTATTTTTGAATCTTTTTAGACGTCTTGGAAGTGCGACGGCGATAATGTATGCGATAGTATTGAACTTATGACCACAATTAAACTGTATAGTTAATTGTGTAACTTCATATCTTACAGGACTGCACCGATGGCTCTGATGAACATAATTGTAATACCACTGCTTTGACACCAGACATTTCTCCATTTACAATTGGAAACTGTTCTGGGAGCCAAATGTTTGAATGCCGTTCATCCCATGAGTGTATCCCAATCTTTTGGAAATGTGATAGTGCCAAAGATTGTTCGGATGGAAGTGATGAGGCTGGGTGCGACGACAGTACCGATCCTGAGACAAGAGTTACGCCTGAAAGTCTTCCCCCTAGTTGTGACCAGGATCAATGGAGTTGCAAAAATTGTACGAATTAATTTATAAATAGTTAATTAGGTTTTCGTCCGGTCTTAACATTTCTTTTGTTGTAATTATAAATATTCATCTACAACAGCAAGTGGATGTATTTCTATAAGCTCACGATGCGATGGATTTCCTGACTGTCCATTGCATGATGACGAAGAAAATTGTGATAGAGATGGTAAAGGTTGTCCAAAGGGCTTTGAGAAGTGTGGAATGTCTAAAGCTTGTATTCCACGGTCCAAATACTGTGATGGAACTCCAGATTGTATGTGCTCGTGATATGTTTATAAATTTCAAACTCAAATGCATAACAGATATATGATAAAAGGTGTTTCGTTTCATAGGCCCAAATGGAGAGGACGAAACTGCTTGTGGTTCAAATACTTCTCAAGGTATGTAAACAGTTACCGATATTGGCATTTGTAGCGGGAATTACTTGTGTTACACTGAAAACAAATATTATAGGCAACTGTACTGTTGGGACATTTTTGTGTGACGAATTGTGTAAACCACTCTACATGTTTTGCAATAAGAAGGTTGATTGTTTCAATGGGGAAGATGAGGAACCAATTGCTGATTGTAAGAATTGTATTCCACTAAAATTCATAACATATATTATGGTCGTAGCATATTGATCAAATGTTGATATAATATATAATTTTATTTTGCAGGTCGCAATCACGAAACTGTTTATCAGGTGTGTTTCTAATCTGTTTCGTCATTGTTCAACTTACAATAAATAAAATACTTTGACTTGTCAAAATAGGTTGCTGGTATCTCAATCGATCGAGACTTGCAAGAACCAAAATATCTTGAAATTGAATGGTGGTTAGATCCTACTCTAAAGGGGAACATGGAATTTCTTCCATCCTATTGTGAACTGGAATCAAAGAAATGTATCAATGCAACTACTTGGATAAAGGATAGAATGTACAAATTGGGATCTGGGGATTCTATCGGCTTGCGAACTTTTACATCGTACTCTGTTACTGTTTATGTTCGTGTTGGAGACAAAATTTATCCGCCTGCAATATTCAAAAATATTACAACTTCTGAAGGAGGTACAATTTGTTGTTGATTTTGATTAACTAATACCAAATATTTGATGTAATTAATGATTGTAACTTTTACATGTGGATAATTATCAGAGCCCAGTCCCGTGCATGACGTCAAAGTTTACCAAACAAGTGTTGACTCACTGATTGTAACATGGATGCAACCAATACACCCTAATGGAAAGATCTTGGGGTATAAAGTTCATATGCATCCCCCAGCACCTGGTTTCAGCTTTCCAGCCACAGGAACCAATGTGACAATTTCAAACAAGCAATCACATCGTATTTTTAAATCCGGTGTGAAGTATACGTTTTGGGTAAGCGTATTTGCATACTTCTCCATTCTACTTTTGTCCATATGCGTTCGAAATATAGAATTTTCAAATGTATTATAGGTAACAGCCCGTAATAGTGTCACGGAAAGTGAAAATTCAGAGACAATTGAGCACACTTTCAATGGAGAGGTAGCTTCCATTACCGATTTGAAAATGAAAGGTTAGTCAGCTTGCTCAGAAATTTGCTCATTGACTTGAATTTGTAAATGTACGAGTTTTTGTAGATGTGACAGATACTACTGCAACTATCACATGGAATACAACTAACGAAAAAGCAGATAGTTTCAAAATTGTGTGGGAGATGATGGGATCCATTTATCAGTTTCAAAATTTTTCAGAAACAACCCAAATGTTTATTAACTGTGAGTTCGTTTTTGCGTTCATACAGGAGGTTTTATTTATTTATTTATTTTTGTTGAATTTTTAGTGGAAAATCTCTCGCCTAAATCTACTTACAAATTGGAGGTCATCCCAATATGTCGTTTAATACGGGGAACTTCGCGGACCGCTAAGCTCACAACGAAAGGTAAGATCAGAGATGCTTCAAGAAAATATAGTTGCATTTTTTTATTGCATTGTTCGTAGGAAATAAATTGCCAAAAGTGAAAGAGCTTCAAGTGGATTACAAAGAAGATGGTCGAGTGATCGTAACGTGGTAAGTTTAATTTTCAGTTTTAAGAAGGAAAGATATTCACGAATAAACAACAGCATTTGACAACCGAAGGACATTACCAACATTAACAATTACACATATGTTTTGCATTTGCAGATATCACTTAATTTATTTAATTTGTTTGTCTTTTTAGGCAAGCACTGCCAGACCGCAGCTTGTTATATGGAGTGTATTATGGAAAATCAACTTCAGAGATTTCTGAGCAGGGTAAACTTATTTTATTGGTAGTCTACTAGTATGTCTAATGTATCCTAAATAACATCCTAAAATCCCGCATTCCATTCCAGGTGTCAGAAAAATGACAACTGACAACTCTGTTGTTCTTAACGATCTTGATCCATGTGAAGACTATCTGATTGACGTGGGATTAGTCGGTCCAGCCACTAGTGGAGTAGGCCCACTTACCGAAAGGCCACAAGAAATACGAACCAAAATGAATGAAAAAGCTCCTCCCAAAAAATTGACCGTAATGTACCATCATGATTCACCTAATCGATTGAGCATTGATGTGTCTTGGGAAGCCTCATGTGATGAGCTAGAGAACCCACTCAGCTACGATGTCAGTGTTCATAATTTAGCAGAGGTGTACTGGAATGCACAGTAACTAACATTTTTATTTAAAACAGATATATCTTCGTGAATTGACGACTAACCACACCTATGCCATAAAAAATTGGCCACTTGACGGCCCCAACAAAAACCTAGTAAATGAGTATAATACTGAAATACAGTATGGAGGACATTACGAGTAAGCAGGACAACTTTAAAGCATTAGATTTTTTGATAACTGAATCTGAAATTGCTTTTATTGCTCCCTTAGATTGCGGGTCAAGGCAAGTATCAATGGCTCCCGATTTTCTTCTCCTGTCACATTTGACGGTCCTCCAATTCCACCACCTGGGGGTCTGGTGAGTTTTTAACTATTACTCTATTCAACCATCTGACTGTGAAGCAGTCGCTCTTTTCTTATGCAAGCAATCAGAGTGCTATATATATGTATGTATTTATAATTACTTGTTGCTTTTTAAAATGACTCTCCCCCCGAATATATAAAGTACACAAAGACATGCGTTACTCATGTTATGGATAACGTAACACATGCTGCATTACTCCAATCAGGCATTATTTGTATGACTTTTGATTTGATTTCCAGGATCAATGTGAAGGCTGCTTTCCGCTTACTATATTTTGGGAAAAGCCGCATTTTCCAAGCAGGTTAGCTTTTAAACTATCTCCGCATGCAGTAGAGACTTAAATATATTGTGATGAAACTATTCTTAATATATTTTGTTGGGTTTTGTCCGTTCCAGTGTTATGGCGAAAGGAGAGTAAGTTTTCTTTTCAAGATATACAGATGTGAATTCTTTATTTTATGAATTAAGGTTTGTATGCTTCCACTTTCAGACCAAGATACGTAGTCTGGTTGTCTAAGGATAAAACCTTCAATTCTTCGTCAACTTCAAAATATGTCACGGATGGGCATCAATTTGAGTTCAAGGATTTGATTAAAGATGATGGTCTGTATTATGTCGCAGTAAGTTCGATGGATGCAGATAGCTTTGAGTCTCCACGATCATCTTCAATGACGCTGAAGAGCACAGGTTTGTAATTTATTTCTGTTTACTTGAATTGTTACTGTGAATTGGTCAAATAATACCCATTTTTATATGCTTTAGTGACGTCCCCACAAATTCTGATAAGTACAAATAACGCCTTAGTAATTGTACTCACAGCTGTTGTTGTGATTGTGATATTGGTCGCTGCGTTGGGAATTTATGTTGTGAGACACAAGAGACTACAGAATTCTTTCCTGAATTTTGCTAGTTCACATTATAGCACACATTCCGGTGCTGCGACATTTCAACAAAATAATGCCGGTATGCTATGTTATAAGATGTGTGATGAATTGCTGACTAAAAATAAATAATCCTAATTTACATACACAGTTGAAGACCACGACTCTCCAGTCATTCGAGGATTCTCAGGTAACTTATTGCAAACCCAAACTTGAAACATGCTTGAACTGTACAAACTGAAAGTAGTACAATTTTAGTTAATGATAACATCATGACTTATCAGAACTTGAAGGTTACGAGATTTTAAATATGTAACTATTATCGTTTACTTTGGTTTTCAGATGATGAGCCCTTACTTATTGCTTAAACAAGAATATCATTACTTTGACTGAAGATCTACACGAAGAGACTTAATATTAATTGCTATTGAATACAGTCTCACAGTTAACGCATATGTAACGTCGAAAAATTATTTTTATTCAAACTCCTTTCGTTTTTCTAATTGTTTTTATATATACACACTTTTAAAGAGAAATACTTCAGAAATATTGACTGTAACCTTACCATGTGATACAATAAGATTAAGGGTAAGAAAGGAATGTGAGGGATCATTATATTAATTTATAAGACCCAGACGACTTGACGTAGTCATTTTTTTAAAACCCAAAGTCGATGACTTTATAGGAATAAATTATTTGCTATCAATCTATAGTAATTATTTTGTAGCCTTCGAAATAGTTCCTATACTTATGATGTACAATTTTAATGATTTTATCACGTTACACAGCAATTGATTCGATAATCGTTAACACCTAATTCATCATGGGTTATTCAAGTCAATGGATTTATTTAGAGTCTCTTGAATGAGTTAGTAATTCAAGTTTTAACTCATGGTGCGCATTTGATGTTTTAATTTAATATCTACTTTTTTAGTCACAATAATATATATACTTATATCGCATAACAATAAAAACTAGCAAGACTAGTTAGTTTCGTGTACTACAGTATTCAGTGTTTAGCCAAATCAATGTCCACAAATTATCTGGAGATATGAAATGTTGTGCTTTGTCCATAAAATTATAAAACACAATTTATTACTTAGTCATTTTATGAATGCCGTTTTAATAAAATTCACATATTTATAACAATCTATGTCACAGAAATTCATAATTATAGTTATTGTATGTACACCTGGTTATACATGTATTATTTAAAACTTAATAAACCTACAAATTTTAAATTGACATTCGCATAATATTTGGCATACCGACGTTTATTGTCTTTTCATTTTGTCTTTGCATTTCACTCAATGTCAAAAAATTGTATTCCTTTTTATGGCAAATAAATTGGGATAAGAGGGATT
>JAQFZJ010000956.1:0-14350 GCA_034695645.1 Folsomia fimetaria
CAAGACTTTTCATTTTTTTAAATTTCAAGACTCTTGAGTCTTGAAATTCCTAGTCTCGCCTCAAGATCCCATCCCTAATCGCAATGTAACAAAAAAAACGACAAAAATAGTTCCCACAACCCGAAACACATTCACTCTGTTCTCATGTCTCAAGTGCTACGGACCTAAATAAATAACTTATCCACACTAAAATATTAAGATTTTCAATATGTGTAACACAATGTTGAATCCCATGTGCTGTCTTTCTCCAAGAATTGGAGCAATTGCTTTTGGAATTTTGGATTTGGTAAAAATACTGAATTTTGATTTTTTTTATCATCATATTTGAATATTTTGTGTTGCAGATTCTCAGTACACCATTGGCGTATGATGCAATTAGGGTTTTGGCAAATAACAACTTTGATTGGAGTAAAAAATAACACTTTCGATAATATTTGCATATTATTATAAGTATACAATTTTTTGTAAAATTCTTTAGACCGATTATTGGACAGCATTCTGTGCATCGTGTTATTCATCCTTGCATTGATCCTGTTATTTGGAGCTATCCAGGTATGAGAAAAAACAGATAAATAAATTAGTATTTGTTGTATAAAATATCATTTATTCTAAGTATTATTTTTGTTGCGATTAGAAATCTGCTGAAAACATTCGAATGTGGCTTGGAGCGTGGACGGTTTTCATGGTTCTGTGGGCAATTCTTTACGTATTTCAAGTATCCACGGAAACCCATGTCGTATCATGGGTGACAGGTCTGGGATTGGGAATGGTTCTCCTCTTCATTTATCAATTATGGGTGGTTTACGCCTTTTACATTGAACTCGGAAGGGGATCCATGGGGTTGACTTACTGGCCGGCAAAAATGGGGCCCACTGTGATTGCTTAAGCAGTCAATTTAACAAAATTATATGATACTACCTCAGATAGATATTTGCGAATCTTTACTAATTAATCTTTATTAATTTAATTTTCTTATTAGTGTTTATTATATTTAATGATATTACAGTCCTCATCCTCATTTAATTCTCATTTAATCATTAATAGTTTTAAATTAATTTATACGTAATTCATGATAATTATACGCAATTTTGAGGCAAATTAGAAGCTTATTTTATTAGAGGCTATTTTAATATTATTATAATGAACAATTCTCAGAAATCTAATAAAAATCAATGCAAAATAATATGAATCGAATCTTGAACGGTTATCATGGATGACTATAATATGTTTAACTTAATTTCAAGGCACACAATTCTGATGATGTGCATCTATTCTTGCATAAAATATGAAACACTTTTGCAATCTAACAATGTATAGAATTCTTGTCGTGGGTGCAAAATAATTTGCGGAATTGCTTCTGCTAAATAAATGTTCTTCTCCAACATTCTAGAGGCTGCATGGATAGATGGATAGAATGTTGTCGTAACTACTACGATGCAAACCATGCTCTCACACAACATGCAATCGATCTTTGTACTCGTATATGGGTTTTGGGGAGTTGAGACTTCACCACCAACCCAGTTTTTTGTACTCAACTGCAGTTTTGGTTTCCTATACTGCAGTATATAAGCAAGTTTGTGTATATATAAAAGTCATGATTGACGTGGAAAAAATAACCTTTTATGTGCGCTCATTATTTTGTGTATGCGTTGATCTATGCATGCACTGTCAATGCCAACATTTTATTCTCATATATGTAACTATTCTGTAACCCAACTTTTGAAATATACATACATATTCTATATTTTATGTTGTTGCTCCTGTAATTTAAGAATTTGCATACCTGTTACTATATGTGTGAACCTGTCCAAATTATGCCCCGGAATAAAAATAAATGAAGGGAGCATGCAATATTTAATGGAATTATATACATCATTATCACATTTTAAATCACTTGGTTTAGATTTATTTTACACTTGTAAAAATAGCATAAGGCATTTTGAATAATATTTCATGTATCATCTGTTATTAAATGTATAAAAACTCCCTCAAAATTAAGATTCTTTCAAACATTTTATACATACATTTATTTGCACGCTTCCAATAAAATTACCAATAAAATTGTAGTATTATATTCCGATCTGATGTTTTTCTGGAGTGCATGGAGTTTTGTCTGGTGAGAAAACCTTGCCAACTTTGGAACAACATTTCTTCATCCCATCTTTAATAACGTGCCCTGCATGCTCTACAAAGGACCCGTGTGCATTTTCCTTTACATTAAATCTCACATTTTTAGTGCAGGATGCATTGCTGCTGCTGCAGACTTTTGAGTTCTGATCTGACTAAATTGAAATAAAATGATAATTAATTCTTATATTGTTAATTATTGTCTAAAGTAATACAAATTTCTTACCATTATTCTGATTATTATTTAAAACTCATTGATCTAACGCTGGAGACCAAATGAAAAGGAATGGTGCGCAGTTAGATATTCGAACAAGGAAACTTGTAGAGAAGTGAGTGAATGAAGAAAATGAGCAAAAAACTCGTGTTTGCTTACCTCGCAAATTAAACATGCACGTGGAATATAATCAATATAATGATTTGGTATGCGTTTGTTATGTTGTATGGCATTGAATTCATGAGTGCATTACTCACTCACGTTTTCCCAAGCACAACACAGCAGCACCACGTTCTCTTCAAACTCAGATTGAATGGATGGATGCGAGTTAAACATGCAATAAATTCCAATCCTGGAAACATATATGCATATCCAGTGTACAAACTTAAGTACACAAACTTTCGTCATCTGCTCTCCATATTATAATACGGTCTTTGGGAGGGTCCCGTCCCCCGGGATATGCCCTTGCAAGTTGAAAGTTGCCACACCACACAAATATTTAAAAATACTATGGAACCAAATAGATGGCGAGTTATAATGAAGACGTATTCTTTGACATGAATGAAAATAATTTAAGTTTATTCATCCACATCAGTTAAAATTGTACGCCAGAGTTACATTAAATAACCAACCTCCTGTTATTGTCGCGTGTGTGGGTAATAAAACTTTAATTTCAATTGTTGTAGTCCGCCGATATTAAAAACAAATCAAAAGTTATGCAATTCTATCAATGCTTTTCATCCTGATACGGTTGCATATACATATGTACGAACTTTTCTATACCCAGGAATCCACGATCCACACCCATCCATCCATACCAAATATTGATGAAGTTGGCCACTACCCTATATCTTTTCGCTATTTGTCTTCAAGTAGTAATTGAGGTATAAGTCGATATTTGGGGGTGGCCTGTAATGGGGTACGTAAAACAGTTCACATATTTTTACTTTCAGGCTCCAGCACATCCTCCCCCCGCAAATGCGGATAACTACGAAGTCTCAGCTGCTATCATAGTGGCAAATCAAGCCCAGGCCGCCGCCCCGAAGGCAAGTCAGGCAATGGTGGCGCAAGCATCAGGCGCCGGTTGGAATTCAGATGCTCTAGAAAACGCGTAAAGAATTGACCAATACGATGGCGTTCAAGACAGCTTCCCGTACCAAAAATATTACCATGGTTTAAAACTTGGACCTTTCAGTCTAATTGGTATCAATATATAGAGTGTTGATTCTTTGAAATAAAATTATCTTCAAGTAACTTTGTGTATCTGCAAGGAATATTTAAATTATTGTATTTGACTTCATATGCAACGCTTCACTTGCATTTCGCCTGGTTGATTATTGCCATTTTATAAACATATCGCTGATCAAGGGCAATTATATGCTTTTGTATTTACAAATATGTAAAGTTATACATTGATGAAAGAAAGGGGGGAGATGCTTCTAAACAAATGTATATTCACAGCTTTTATTGAACAGTCTGATTTAAGTTAGGCAAAACTCTGTAATATGGCATTACTACATAGGAGGCATTTTGAGATATAAAATTACAAAATTATTATGTTATTATTAAAATTACTGTGTTTTTGAAAACAATCTTTGAACTTTCAACTAAAATTGAACTAAAACTTTGAACTAAAATTGTTATGGTTAGAATTCAACATACATCAAAGAAATGATTGATACCTAATTCGTTTAATTAAAATAGTGTTCATTATCAAGAAATAGTTGATTTATTTGTTTAGGATATTTTAACGTATACCTACATTAAGCTGCACCAATCTGCAGGCAGAATACAGTATGGTATTGGTATGATAGTTTAATTATTCGCCAATTAACAAGGACTTATTTTTAAAATATCCGTACATTTTTAATGTTTCTATCCACCGTTGGATTCACATCTGTGGGGTCGGCAACAATTGTGAATCAAGGCAAACCCATGTTCTATCTATAAAAGAACTGATTTCATCCGTCTCAAACAAAATTTCTTTATAACTACAAATCTTATGAATTTTCAGCAACATGTTAAAAATATTTTGACTGCTGTTAACTACTCAGTTTGAAATAATTTCAAGTTTGAATAGAATTTGCTAGTATACATTACGTGAGAATGCTGTACAATGTCTAACACTATTTCACAAATACGCTCTACATTTAGATTTCTGCAATACTCCGTTTTATAAACATATTTGTTTCAACTGTTCCAAGTTACGGAGTGAAGAAGCGTTCAAACTAAAAAAATAATTTTAATTTGGGATGATTTTTATATTTTTATTTCAACTAAATAGAACGCAAAATATTAAGATGATGTCAAAATGTCAAGATTCTTTTAGAGTTATCACTCCAGTACTGTTTTGAACTCGGTTATTTTTGTCATAGGAGTACTTTCAGTTCCATTCCAAACTTTGATTTAGCTAAACATTAAAGAAGAAATCAGCAAAATACAGACCCCATAAACCCAAATAACCTATTAAACAATAAATATATATAAATGTATAATATATATAACCGATTAAATATGTAACCGATTAAACCAAATACAGCCCATATTATCAAACAACTTCAAATTATCCCAACATATAAAATACCGCAATTTAGGGTCCATCCCATTCCTGAAAATATAACACCAATTGTTTATTATGTTTCCTTCAATATCTATTTGCAAATTTAAGTTATTAAAATTTACCTTAACATTATACACAGTGTTTCGTATTATTTCGGTGTCCGTCTCCACTTCGTGGGATTTTTCATACCCTTCCAAATGCTGCAAAATTACATCTTTAATTTTAATAAATTTGACCAGTTCAGCATTAAATACGTTGAAATATTGTTGAAAAAACGTAAAATCAATTGTGTTTGAAATATTGGATAATTGTGTTTTTTAATTGACTGAGGTTTCAAACAATATAATAAAGTCTATCCTACTTCGGAACAACATACATTTCAAGTATCAATCATACTTTATATTTGTGAAAAGAATTCCAATCACTGCATAGTTTTCTGGCTATGAAGGATGCATGTTATCTAGATGTTAAACTTACTGATTACTATAACAATAATTTAAGAAAAATATTTTTACAGACAAAATTTGATGGGACCAATATCTGAAATTTAAGTAATTAGAATTGGTTCGGTATTTTATTGATTATTAATGACAACTCCTGTCAGACATGAAGACAGAACATGAAGACAAGACTTGTCTTCAAGTTCTTAAAGAGTTAACTGTGAAATGGATATTTTGACACAGATTTGCATGTCTGTCATAAGAACCCATTTCATGGATAATTTTAAACTGGCGGAATTGGTGAATGATAGTAAGTTATTTGTTCATGATCATGAATGTATGAAATTCGGACAAATTTTAGATTATGGATTATATTTAGTCTAAAGATTTAATATGTAATATGAAAATTGAACCGTAAAATAATTTATTACTAATTGTGTTACCATATGAGACATGTACAATATTAATGCAAAAATTCAATTAATGACGAAATTAGTATAAAGGTTTTACTTATTTTTTACTGTTTCATCACCTACACACATTTACAAGAAAGGTTCAATTTCTATTTCAATTGCAGAGCAGGGCATACTGCATCCGAAATTGCTCAGCACTTTGGGATGTACAACTCCAATCTGGCCAATTATTTTGTTTTTGTACATGACTTGAGCACATCTTCCGGAAAGATACGTTGGGTCTATATATTATAGATCAAAACACACATTATTTTGGTTAGATAATGATTAGTAATAATTACTTAATGAATTAATCATTATAATTAGTTTTACCTTCTGTAGCCTCCAAGCTATACTCCAACTCAAATTTGACCTCCAGTAGCTGCATTATTCTATCCAATAAACCATGGATAACCTCAAATCCTGGAGTTTTATTAGTATATAAGGCACAGAAATGACGACAATTCCTGGCCCCGGTATCCCTGCTAGCATCTAAATGCACCACATCCGAAAATTCAAATAGTTTTAAAGGAAGTGGGACACTTTTGTTGGCCTGGACTGTTTTAAGTAACCCGGGTAACAGGGAGGCTCGAACTGCCTGGAAATCTAGACCTTTTGGATTTGCAATCAGGACTAAATTGGGTTCCTTGATGGCTCGTGGTTGCAATAGTTTTTCGCATTCGTCCTCCGTGGAGCACTGAAAATTAATTGCGGGAAATCATTAGTAATGCATACATTTTCAAAAATTTGCGGGAATTCAAATTTTGCAATACCAAAGAAAATGTTAGCGCCTCAGTAAATCCGGTCTGAGCTACACAATTCGCCAATTGAAAGCATAATTTGTTAAGTGGATTTAGGGAAGCGATCGTGCTTGTTGGAGGGAGACTTGGTGCAATATTTTCGTATCCATATGCAATAGCAACATCCTCAATAATGTCACATGGATGGATTATGTCATGACGAGTTGGAGGGATTTCTACCGAAATTTCATCCCTTTTCGACCCGGGTATCTTTTTGGATCGAAGACCCATCCGATTTAGTACAGTGGTCATCTCATCTTGCGTAATACTGGTGGGTTAGAAATACATCAATAATTCAAAGCTAAACTAATACAATTTTAACGCCTTACTAGACTTACTTTATGCCAACCGTCTCGTTCACAGTGACAACATCCAAGGTCATATTCCGGGTCAACAATTTGGGACAAATGTCCTTGTCAAGATTCGCCCGATTTTCATACACCACTTCCGTCCTCTCAATTTCCTCTGGGGTCTGCGTGTACTGGGCAAGCATTGAAACCAATGTATCCAGAACAATATGTGCTTTTGATAAATCTGTTGCCGTGGCTTCGATAAAGATGTTTTTAGTTGCAGTGGATACTTTAGAGTGATCCCCATTGATTATTGGGGGCAAAGAGAGTACAACCCCGTTACTGTCGCGGATAACAGGATAGGTTGGAGAATCCTGAGACAATTAAATGAAGGTGGAGAAGTTAGTGAAGTATAAAAACAATATAACTTTACGTTCCCTGATGTCACCTTGATAATATGAAGGTACGGTTTTAGATGCGTATCATTGGCGTAATGGTCCAGCAGCTGTTTCGCATCACCCCATTCCTTTTCCTGATTCAGCGGGACGAATCGAATGCTTTGTGGCGGTTCACAAGAATATTTAAAAGGAGGAGTCAACTTGTCCAGATCATGCACACCGATAGCAACCAAGGTCCTTTTTCGACAAATGTTGTGATGCAGCTTTTCCTGAAGGTCTATCATGCTTTGATAAGCGAATGGGGTAAGGTTGACATTGCGAAGGACCGCAGTTACTAGATAAGGTCGGAGTGGATATACCGATGAAGATACGGTGCTAGTGATCTTCTTAGATGGTTCCACCATGCGAAATTGAGGCGGTTGCTTTCTAAAAATTCAAATAATTAATAATCGAATTAATAATTGTCTTAAAAGAAAGAAAAGAAGTATTGCTTACTGCTCAGTAAAAACTGCTAAAGCCACTGCAATTCCATCCAGGCATAAAAGATCGTAACGATTGGCTGGAATATCAATTTTATATTCGACAATGTCATCTTCGCCTATCACCTATATTATAATCAAGTGCATATTTAACGAATACATCGTATGTTCTTAAATAATTTACTTACCACATCATCCAATTCTATTCCAAATTGGAAGCATAGTTTGTCGAATTCTTCATCAGCTACAGTTCAAAATGGAGAAAGTGTTTATAATTAAATTCTTATACAGAAATATAACACAAATTAAGAAATTACATACAATAAGATTTTCCCAACTTGCCAAATAACAAGTCCCTGTTTACTGAAACGGTTGGCATATTGTGTCAATTTTATTTGGTTTTATTTATTTCGATTAAGCTGATTCCTACCCTTCTGCTACCAATTGTATTGCACAACTAACAAGGAAATTTGAGAATGGACACAATTTATACATGAAACTTCCTGATATGTAGAATTTGCTGGGTACAGAGATAACGTATTACTCATAAATGATCCATGGACTTGATGTCATCCCATGAAAAACACTGAGTAGTTTATTGTCTTGATTGTAAAATTAGTAATAAAACAAATAAACCATGAAATCACTCGCACTCACTCAATGTCAATTATTGATGAATAACATCCTGTGTTTGTTTTCGGCATTGCAGCTTATTACGACTTTTGTTTGTCTTTTGCACACGGTTCGTAAATAATTATGTGCATACAGTGGTCGTTCATATTTGCGCATCATGTGATGTCATCTGATGCAATGTTTGCTTGTCCTTGCTCAAATTTGAGTTGTAAAGTCTGCATAATCCATCAACACGAATAATAACGCCTACCGTTATGGTTATAGATGAACTTGGTTGTTGCTCAAGTTCCTGTGGCGTCGGTGGAATGGGTGACGCAAGGTTGAATATCAATTACTCTTCATTATCACTCTGTCACGAGATGAGGTGAACTCATTAATGGTTTTTAAGGGGAATGATGAAATTAGGCAATGCATGACATTATGACGGGTAAATAAAACGTTTGTGTACAGATTTACATAAAGAAGTACTTGTATTATTTATTTATTGAAATGCTGGAGAATAATGCGGAATGCAACTATGCAAATAATGTGAGTGATGATAAAGGATTAATGTTTCTTATGAAAAAACCACCGCTTTTGGATATCTCTCTGAATATCGTCCATCGTCTTATCTTTCGTCTCAGGGATGAAGAAATATGAAAAGAGTAATCCACTAAAACAAACAACAGCGAAGAATAAGTAGACTCCATGCTGTCCAATGAGAAGAATCATATCTTTAAAGAAGAACATGACCAAGAATCCAAAAACTCGCGCGGCCAAGATTACGACGCCATTGGAGAAACCTGAGAAATAGTATTAAATTTCGGTTTTCAATTTTATTCTCGATAAGACCTTATATACCTTTAGCATTTGGTGATAACACCTCCCCCATCAAAACCCAGGGAAGGGGTCCAACCCCAAAGGAGTAGAATGTAATGTAGATGATGAAACAAGTGAGGGGAAAGTAAGACCAACTCTGATGTGAAAAGTAGCCCAGCACATCCCTCATATACAGAAATCCCGCCAGAGCGCCCAAGGTAATTGTTAAAAATAGTTCGGATCCAATAAACAATAATCGACGACCAAATTTATCCACGAAGAAAAATGCGACGATTGTTGCAATTAAGTTGACCATGCCGAGGACAATTGTTGACACGTTTTCATGAACTCCTTCCGTCCCAGCTGATCGGAAGACGTCCACAGCGTAACAGACGATCGGAACGACGCCACACATTTGTAGAAAGAATTGGAGGGATGTCGTCAGAAAAATTGGTTTCATTACCTGTTTGTTAAAATATTTCGTACATAGGGAAGAGTCGGATTGGACCCCGTTTGTTGTTGGACTCTCTTGTTGTAAGCTTCTGCGCAACTGTAATAATAATGAGTAATAATTAATCATAATTAATCATTACAATTAATTATAAGGTAGGGTAATAAAAAGCTATGACTTACCGTATCCCACTCTTCTTCCACATCATCCGTGTCTCTCGCCCATCTTAGCGACTCTTTTGCATCCTTACTCTTCCCCTTCTGCGCCAAAGATAAAGGTGACTCCGGAACAGTTAGAAGCAAAGCAAACCAGACCACAGTTATGGTGCAACATGCCCCAGCCTGGACCCGCCAATTGAAAAACGTCCCTACCAAATAGATGAAAAGGACGCCGGCGCAGAAGAGAAGATCAAATATGAAATTCAGCCGCCCTCTTCTCCAGTCTGCGCTTAACTCTCCAATCAAACTGTTGGACACGCCCACTCCCGCAACAAAGAAACCTGTGATGAACCTCCCGAGCAGGATGAGTTTGAAGGATGATGCCATAAGTACGCACACCCATCCGAAGAACATGGCGCTGGTTTCGATTAGAAGGGATTTTCGGAGACCGAAGTGTTGTGCTAGTGCGCCCATGGCAAAACTTCCGACGCCACCGGCCAACTAAAATTGGAAAATTAAAGAATACATTTGTCCAATTAATGTTATTATGTAAGACTTACAAACGTTATCGACGCAATCCATGCTTCATCCCAAATGCTCAAGTGTCCCAGTTCGTCATGTGACAAACGGATTGAAGGTAGCGCGGTTGAGCTCCATGACCAAATCGTCGCCATTATGAAGGCACCCAAGTGGGCGGATAGGGCAGCATAGAATTGGCGTCGCTTAGCCCGAGGACCTTCATGTCTTCTAGCCTGGCGCTTTTTTAAAGGGTTAGTGTCTTCCTGCGCCTCGACAACAAGTGGAAGGATGATATGCTCAGCTTCCCTTGCATCATCGTCTACGTCAGTGCGTGAGTACACCACTTCCATTTCACCTGGCATTTTAAATTTCGGAGAAAATTGGCAATAATTTAATATCTTTACGTTTATGGTTGGTTGGCGGCGAGCAGTGTTATACTGTTCACTCAATTAGCTGTGCTATTCAAGGTGTCAAGATTATTAAATGCAATGACATTATTTATTTTAGGGAAACACAAATAAAAGTCATTTGTTAGCCATCAATCATCACAAGTCATGAGATGAGGATGTGACGGTTGCTTTGTTTATTTTAGTCTGTCGTCATTCATGGGTTTCCATGTACCATCATCTTAACCAGTAAATTTATTATTGCAATCAAACAAATGAGGCGACGAAATACCTGGAATTATTGACAATAAAGTTTAACTTATCTGACATGTAGCGTCCTGTTTACTATCCATTAAGGTAAAACTGCGCAGTAATAAAAAATATGAGAGACGCATAACTCACACAAAACGTTTATATATTATGCATGTGAAACATAAATAAAAGTGCACTCGCCTCCATCCTATCCAGTCCTAGACAGTCATTCACAACGTCACCATGAGCTCTTCGCTTGGTAACCGAATCTTAGCCATCCTTGCCGTTAAGGATGACCTCTCATCCCTGACCTTGGCCGTTGACCTTGATGAAGACCATCAAAAAGTTGTTGGAGCAATTAAAAGCCTACAAAGTTTGGTAGATGTAATTAAAGCGGAGCAGTTAGTACAAAATGAGTTAGTACTGACGGATGAAGGTAATAAAAACAAGGGATACGTTGAGACTTTATTTATTTAATTAAATTGAATTTACAGGGCGGCAGGTTGTGAGCAGTGGGAGTCACGAATTTCGGGTGTGGTCCACTGTTCCTGTAGATGCCGGGATAGAAATGGATAAGCATTATGAAATGAATAAGGAGAGTTTAGGGGAAGGACTTAGGCTTGGGGTAAATAAAGCGGTGAGTCTAGGATGGCTGCGGGTTGTTAAGGGTGTCGATGGCGCAACTCGGTTGGAAAGGGCCGTGTCAAAGGACCCTGTTGACCTGGTCAAGGCACAATTGAGGACGGTACAAGATGGAGGATCCGCTTCTTTGGGGGAGGAACTCCTGTCAGAATTGAAGCGAAGGAAACTTGTGGTGTCAAGCTCGGTCACATACTTCAAACTTTGGCGAGGGCCCAACTTCACAGAGAATATTACAGATCGGGGCGAAACTGAACTGACGGCGGAAATGATGGCTAGTGGGGAATATGAGAAAATGAGTTTCAAACCGTACAATTTCTCTGCTATGGGGACCACACTGCAGCGAGGGCATTTGCATCCTTTACTAAAAGTGAGACACGATTTATGTGTTCTTAAGAAAATATGTGATTAATTATTTGTTTAATTAATTAATCAGGTAAAAGCCGAATTTCTCTCAATTTTAACCGATCTCGGGTTTTCCGAAATGCCCACAAATCGGTTTGTAGAATCCAGCTTTTGGAATTTTGATGCCCTCTTCGTCCCGCAAAAGCATCCCGCTAGAGATGTGCAAGATACTTTCTTCCTAGCGAGACCCGCGCACTGCTCCTCCCTTCCGGAGGACGGTTATGTCGACCACGTCGCCAAGGTGCATTCTGAAGGCGCTTATAATTCCCGGGGTTATCAAATGGAGTGGGTGAAGGAGGAAGCAGTGCGCAACGTAATGAGAACGCACACCACCGCTGTTACGGCTAGAGTTCTACATGCGCTGGGTAGGCGAAAAACTTAATTACTGCAAAAAATCGCAATTTTTAATCAATCTTACATATTTTATCCCACCCAGCTCAAGAAAAACCATTCCGCCCCGTAAAAAAATTTTCGATTGACCGCGTCTTCCGCAATGAAACTCTGGATGCCACACATTTAGCGGAATTTCATCAAGTAGAAGGTTTTGTAGCTGATCGCGGTCTGAGTCTAGGACATCTAATTGGGGTGATGAAAGAATTCTTTGGCCGTTTGGGAATTAAGCAATTGCGCTTTAAACCAGCCTACAATCCTTACACGGAGCCATCCTTGGAAGTATTTGCTTTTCACGAAGGGCTGCAAAAGTGGGTGGAAGTGGGTAACTCGGGTCTTTTCCGACCGGAGATGCTGTTACCAATGGGACTTCCGGAAGATGTGAGGGTAATTGCGTGGGGATTATCGTTAGAGAGACCAACCATGATTAGATATGGGATTGACAATATTCGATCACTAGTTGGACATAAAGTTGATCTAAGAATGGTTTATGGCAATGCGTTATGTAGGTTGGATAAGATGAAGGCCTAGTTATTCCAAATAAAATAAAAGTTCATAAGTATCTTAAAAGGATCGTAACTTCAAAAATAATAATTTCGCCATAAATAACGCGCAACAATATTTAATTCTTTATTGTACTTGGAATAAAACTCAAATTGTTCCTTGAAGAAGTCAATTTTGAACAGGAGTTATAAGCTTACAATTTCTTACTTTAGTCTTGTATTGACGGCTTTTTTGAATTTCTACGATATTACTTTTATATAACAAAAGTCCATTCCTGTTGACAATAAAGTTTTACAATAAACATCATTCGCAGATAATTAAATATTGCTAATAACCATTACAGATACATCATCGTTATACAACAAATTTTTGAGATAAGATAAGCGTTGTCAATTCGCGATCAGTGTTACAATAGTTTCACATCAAGTTTGTAATGCAATGCTCTGTGGTTTGCCGGTTATGATTCCATTGACACATTTTAGTAATGGCATACAATTACTCGATCTCAAGAAGAATGGAAAGGTACCTCATATTTTTTTTATTAAAACTGCCAATATGAAACTGCCTCATAATGCTTTTTGGGACCTCATATGAAATGAAAACGGCCTCTAAAATCTGGAGCATGAATTTCAAGAATTCTTTCCATTTTCAAACTTTTAACAACTTCAAGCAATGAACGGTTTCAAATTTTCCTTGGAATCTAGCGAGTTGCAGTTGAGCAATATGGATTTTACATGTTACCAATAATGTATTATCTTTCACAAGGGATCTTTGGTAGCAAATTTTTAGCTATATGAAATCAGCATGTGGTTTGTCCAAACACATATTAAAATGCCTATATACGAATTTATTCTTATTCGCGACCCAACTGATATTGCGAATCTCTTACACGAAAGTCTATATGTTGCATCACAATAAGCATAGATGAATTGACCAAATGCAAAACCATTGTTTAGAATGTAATTTCATCTTGTTATAAAGCGCAGTCACGTAAAAACCTTCAAATGCTTCTATGTCAAAAATGTAATCCTCCCAACCCACATAAATTATACCATATGAATGTACGCGAAGTTATTTGTATAAGTTGTTCATTTGATGCATGAGGAATGTGCCCAAGTTAATACAATGTCATGTGTATCAGATAGATTATTCTCCCGATAATAAAATTATTGCGTTGCGGACCAAAAATAACTCACGCAAGTCAACAGCCCATCCCGCACTTGAAACTGAGCCACGGTCGACTATACCAATCACACAGAATGTTGCCTCAAAAAATGGAACTAACCTTCGGGCTCATCTTTGTCTTATCAGTGCTTGGTGCCGAAGGTATTACAGATAATTCTCTATTTTCCTCCAAAGATTGTGCACATAATTATTCTTACATCTTACAGCACAATGGGTTCCTCTCCCCAACGTCACCTATGGCCCAGAAAGTCGTCAAGTTGTCGACGTCTA